>QVNW01001064.1:0-45395 GCA_014825475.1 Pseudomyrmex flavicornis
GATAGAAGGAATCAGTACACTAGTGCACAGTATCTGCTTAGGTCTAAAGAACCAATACTGCACCAAAAATCAAAACTTGTCAGTATATACTGGTATAGTAAATAGGGGATATGTTTAGTGTAAATGTCCTGTGTCTGATTAGTATAGTGCTGAAAGCATTTCATAAAAACGAATGTTTACTTGAAGAATTAAATAAATGTGTCTAGATTAAGTATTGACAGATTTATAAAAATGTGTGATATTTTTGATAATGATGGACAACTTCCACATGATCTTGGCGATGATGTTGTTCAAGAAGTTCTTAAAACAGGTACAGACTTACGTCAATACTCTAGGCAAATTGAGAAAGAACTCAAGGAAGTTGAGAATAAGTCAATCCAAGACTATATAAAAGAAAGCCAAAATATTGCCAGTTTGCACAATCAGATAGCTGCTTGTGATAATATATTAGAGGTAAGAATGTTAGGATTTGACATTTGTTTGAGTATATAAAGTTGACATATTTTTTAGAAAAGTGCACATTTTATACATAGTTTAAGTTATAGTATTAATTTCTATATTTTACAGAAAATGGAATCAATGTTGATGAACTTTCAGTCAGATTTAGGAAATATCAGTTCTGAGATACTATATTTGCAACGTAAATCTGTTTCTATGCACCAACAAAGGTCTAACAGACAGGTTATACTTCCATATCTTAGTCAATTCATTGAAGACATGACTGTATCTGAAGCCCTGATTGCGTAAGAAATATTTAGTTGACAACTAAAGAAAATACTTTTTTAAATGTAATAAATCTAAAAAAATCATGGTTTTTTACAGTGGTATCATGGATTGTTCTGTAACTGAGAAGGAATTTTTAACACAACTAGAGATTCTCAATCATAAAATTAACTTTGTAAAGGAGCAAAGTTTTAAGGAGACAAAATCTTGTTTAGATGTGAAGGACATACTAGAGAAACTAAAAATAAAGGCAATGGCAAAAATTAGGACCTACTTATTGGAGCAAATTTATAAATTTAGAAAACCTATGACAAATTATCAAGTTCCACAGAACAACATGCTGAAATATAAATTTTTCTTTGAATTTATTATGGCGAATGACAGAGCTGTGGCAGAGGAAATATGTGGAGAATATATTGATACTATGAGCAAAATATATTATTCATATTTTAAATCCTATTCATCGAGGTTGATGAAATTACAGGTAAAAATAAGAAGCAGAAATACTAATATTTAAAGAAAATGAGAAATATTGTGTAATAATTCTTTGCAAGTTTGAGGAGAGACCAACAAAAGATGATTTAATGGGAGTTGAAAACACATCAAGCAGAGGGATATTTCATAAAACAACTTTAAAGCACAAAGGAACAGTTTTTTCTATAGACACGAGAGGCGAGGTTTTAACTTCTCAACTAACAGCACCCATTATTGTGCCACATGCTGCTTCTAAGACACCAGTGAGTTTCCGATAATACATATTATTTTTTAAAACATATCTTTGTAAATATTATAATTTTACAGTATCATTACGAAGCACTGTTCAGAAGCGAGCAGTATGCTGTGGCTGATAATGCTTGCAGAGAGTATTTATTTCTGACTGATTTCTTCAAAGTTTGTAAAACACAAGCATTGGATATTTTCAATCGGGTACAATTTATTTATACAGTTAAAAATAATATATGTGCAAAATTAACTAAATAAGTAAACTGTATTGTTTTTCTTTCTCAACAGGTCATGGGAAAAACATTAGAACTTTTAATAAGAAATTTAAAGTCGTATGTCGATGACTGTTACGACACTATTGCTCTATTTCTCTGCTTGCATCTGGTTATGCGCTATCAGCTGATGTGTCACAAACGAGCTGTACCAGCATTAGATAAATACTGGGATGATTTGACAAACATAATCCGGCCTAGGTATCTACTTCAAAGCTTGAAATTTATTTGCGAAATTATTATTAATATTTTGTGATTGATATTGCACATTAATCGTGTCTGTCTTTTAGATTTGAATATGTATTTCAATTGAATATAAAGAGTATAAAAGATTGCGACCCAGTCAACAAAGAGACTGGTCCTCATTATGTAAGTATTTAAATGTAAAGAAAACACTTGATAGAAAATTGTCGAATTCTATCTGAATTTGTAGATTACCAGGAGATATGCAGAATTTAGCGCAGCTATGGTAAGTGTAATGCACGAAGGATATCCTTGCGAAGGAGCAACTCAATTACTGGCAGAACTGAGAGAGGCTATACGATGCTTTTTACTAAGAATGGCAGGCATTTTCCCGAATCGGACGCAGCAACTAGTCTTTCTTATCAATAATTACGATGTAGTACTTGGAGTATTAATGGTAAATATAATCTTACTATACTCATTGTGACAAAAAATATATTTGTATGTATCTATAGAAAAAGTACGTTGTATTTTATTCAGGAAAGAACGCGTGATAATTCGAAGGAAGCGGAAAGTTTTCGGGAGTACTTAGAGGCGCATTCCTCCGAATACGTCGAAGAGATTTTGAGTCCGCACTTTGGCGGTATAATTCAGTTGGTGAAAGAATCGGAAGCTTTGATCGAGAAGGGTCAAGCTGACGATTTGAAACGACAAGAGGGAAAAGCGTTGGCATTGGTGCAATCATTTACAAATAATTGGAAACGGGCGCTAGAAGAAATACACAAGGAAGTGTTGTCTTCATTTCCGAATTTGGTACTCGGCAGCGGACTGATGCAGCGCACAGTTGCGCAATTGATACGCTATTACCAACGCCTACACAAGATTCTACCGCAGAACGCGCGCACGCAACTCACAAACATTCATCACATAACGTCAGAGATCAAGAAATATAAGACAAATTATTAATCATCTTATCGCAAAACAAAATGCATACTACTGGTTAAAGATTCTTCTTTTTCCGCAGAAACGAGTATGGCGAATCAAATCACCGGCTGATCGCATAGAGAAAAGTATTGAAATATACATGTACTCTGATTATATGTATATAGTTTAAGGAAGTTGGATAACATGTTTGTATAATCATAGAAGTAAATTCTGTACATTTATTTATAAAATAATACGATCTACAAGTATAATAATAAGAGAGCATGATACTTACGTTTTATTATTCTACAAGCTAACGATTAATTATCTGTACTTGTGCACATGGCACGACAAGTGCACCTCTCTGATATGTATATATATATATATGTTACATAAATTATAGCATGTATATACATATATATGTTCTCAAAAAAAAAAATAAAATAAAATAAAATGGTCTCGTTACTCGATTTTTCTAATTTTGTGACGCTTATGGCATAACATATTAATTTGTGACGAGTGTGATCGCAATGCGGCGGACTTGCTAATAATTTTGAATACGTCGCCATTTTAATCTCTTTTTTTCACGCATCAAATCGCAGTTATAGAAAATTTATACATATTTATACGGTTATATATTTCCTGTTCTTCGATTTTTTCCAAAATTGTTTCTTTTTTAAAGTTACAAGCAATATCGCGCGCGCATGTGTGTGTATGTGTGTGTGTGTGTGGTCGCAACATATGCTGCAATTCGATTATCAATTTATATTTATTTAATTACTATATGATTTTTCGGTTTATAGAATGCCGTCAATAGCATGTAATACTCCATTAGTTGCTGGGACGTTATGAGTTACAACATGCGCCTCGTTTACTCGTACTCGTCCTGAAGCAATAATATATATTTACTAATTATTTACTTATATATATACATGATTTATAAATATATGCAGAGAAAGCAGCTTTATATATATATTTTAACATATTTTTTTATATGATGAAAACGAGAAGTACCAAGGATTATGGATTTAAATCATTTTTAAAGAAAAGTGATTTAAATCTATATTTGAATGTATTAGGAAAAAATTCTGCGCGAGTGAATAAAATGACGTTATTATTTGAATTATACTTACCGCCGTTTTTATGAATATGAATTGGCGATTGTGGACGAAGTGAGTCTTTTTGAATATAATATCTCATTCCCGCGGTGTAAAGAGTCGTGGGAATCACGTGCCGTGAGATAATTGTCTTTGCCGCTTCCGGACCGTCCGCCTCGATCCAAATTGGGGCGCCGTTCTTCGTGGACGCATCGGTGAAAGCAGAATCAGTCGGCGCGAAGATGGTAAACGTCTTCGGACCTAGAAAACAGTTTTTATTTATTTAAAACATTTTAATGAGAACAATCAACTCAAAATTCAAAATAATCTAAGTAAGTTTTCATTTTTTTAATTTTACAAATAACAAAATAGAGAGGGCGTGAAAAAAAACGGAGACGCGCTCAAGCTACAAAAATATGTTTTCGAATTTTTAACTCTCTTGATACCTGCGAGCGTATCCTCTAATCCTGACGCATGGAGTATTCTGAGAAACGTGGTAAACCTCCTCTCACGATCGGCTTGGAGAGTTTGCACTAAATCGCCAACCGGAAGCGGGAACATGACTCTGTCAACAGCATGAGCGATACCTTGAGGTATCTCAATGTTCCGCTTGTTGGGCGCGACGCGTGCTCCGTTTATTGTCGTCACCTTGCGAATAACACAAAGTTATAAATGACAAAAAATGTGTAACTTTTCTCTCTTTTTTTCTCTCGCTCTTTTTCCAATGTACTTTAAATTAAAAAATTCTAAAAAAATATAAATTTACTTTTATATCATTCCATTCGTGATCCTGCATCGCGTATTCGTTCACTCGCAGTTGCGTACCAGCAAGGCTGACGCCGGTCATCTCGTCCTGAAGGGACTCGATCCTAAAGGCTCCCGGTATAACATGATGAAGAAGAAGCTGTTGTAAAAGAGATTCTCGTTAGCACTCGTTTTTTTAAATATTTCTATAAAGTAGGTATCTATTTTATTTGAAGTCAATTTAATTAAAGCCTTTTCAATTTGTATGTTTATTTTTCATTGCTGAAAACAACGATAAATCAGTAGAATTAGCTGTCTGATTTCAGTGAAATCTATTATTAAGTGGATAAGTTATTAATGACGCGCGCGTACCCCACTTAGAAGTCTCGGATTGTCATGGAACTTCTGCTCAGCTTTCTCTGGTCCTCCCAGCTGCACCAGTAACGTTCTAAAAGCCTTGTCCGTGGGGATGAATATGGTATATGGACCTGCGACAAATATAATAAAAAATATAATATAAAATATAATACAAAAATATTTTTAATAACTAGATGTTTTCATGTTTACACACACGCGCATATGTGGTTAAGTAATTTGTAAGTAGATTGTAAGTTAATTTTTAAGTTAGAAATAAGGAATGTAACTTCTAAATAATTTATAACTTCAAAGGAAATAATTTATAACTTCAAAGGAAATCAATAAATTTATGCCTATGTGTGTGTGTGTAGGTAGTATATGTGTGTATTGATACTTGCATGTTTCTATTAACAAACATATATATTTTTATATGCTTTTATATCCTTTTATATATATATATATTTTTTTATGATTATAATATTTGTGTCAACAATTATATTTCTCTCGCCAGACGTTCTCTTTCAAGCACATGAATCTGTCACTGTGTAATCAGCGTCGAAGGAAAATCACGTTACTGGAGAACGTGCGTGAAGCGTTGCACAATGTTCTAGTGTACATTAATAATTGCATTCGCAATCAATAAAATTGTTACTGGTAGGAATAATCGCTATCGTGGTAGATAATTGCTTGAGAAACTGTGACTTATCGGTTTTAACAAGCGTATAAACGGCCAGTAAGTCATGCGTACACGAACTTTATTTGTTTAATGTGAAGAAATTGTCAACCGCGTAATAATTCTACTTTACGAAGATAATGAACAAAAATCGATTCGATCATTGTTATTTAGAACAAATTGCAAATTTATAAGAAAATTTATGAAGAAATGCGCGAAAGAATCATTTTTACATACATTATTGCAAGGAAAGTCAACTTGAACTAAATTCTTTGCGATATGTCAGAAATAAATTTTACAATTTGGATTTGCTGTTGTATTGCTTTTGCGCAACACGTCTCTCAAACGATATTACGCTCTGAACTATACTTTACTTTTTTATAAAACAAGAAAACACGCTATATTATAAGAGTAGAGAGAGAGAGACAATGAATCAAACGAATCGCCACGTCGATAATTACAAAGCGTAATTAAATTGCATGTCTTCAGACGGGAGATCTCGGCGTAACGAGAAACTCTATTCGTTTCTTTGTTCTCGTAAGACTTGCTATGTCGAAATGAGCGACGAGTCGTGAGAATATTTTTTCAACGAATATTGCACGACTAAAGCAAGAGACTAAAGTGAGATACGAATGATGATGGATTGTGCAAAAAGGCACAACCTACTTTGTCATCAACAGGATCGTTTGAAGAAGCATGAACAGCTTTGGTGCAAGTTATGTACCGCCTCGCAATATTGTTGAATAACACGAACGGTCTCTCTCTCTCTCTCTCTCTCTTGCGCAGACGTTTGTTTTGCAAAATTATAACGTAATACGCCTTTTCGTAATGTGTCGTAACTCCGTCTCCGTACTCGTTCAATGAACTGTTTCAGTCATGACCGTTAAAGTCGAATAAACTCCGAGTTTCATCGAATCAAATTGCACAAATTGAATCAATCAATTTACCAGTTTCGTTCAACACATTATCCAGTCCCGACTGCCTCAGATACTTAGCCATCGCGAAGAGACCCTCTCTTCTCAGCAACATAGCCAGATCATCTTGCGTGGCGTAAATCCCCGAAGTCTCTGTCGGAGTCAACGCGGTCGTACCCTCGTAGTCGCTCTGAACGACATTCTCGTTCTGCAAATTGGACTGTAAGGTGTTGCCGACGTGAGGCGATACTCTTAACGTCGACGAAGCCTCGGTCGGACTTCTGGAGAAGTGGATGTAAGAGGTGGTTGTGGGATGCGAGAAAGTCGTCGGCGTCGTCGCTGTGGTCACGATCTCGTTCACCGGCGCCATCGTCGGAATGAACTGGCTCCTGGTGGACGAGGGATACTTCGTGGTTCGCGACACGTGATCCGACAGGCTTGTCTTTGTCGAACCGCCGGTGCTGACAGTGTTGAACACGTGACCGTTGACGCTGGACGCCGAGGTCACATACTTGTCGGTCGTGGACACCGAGTTGGGCGATACCGTAACGTAGGGGAAATAATCAGTGGTCGATTTACTGTAATTGTTATATTTTTTAACTAATTATTTTTAATAAAATGTTAATATTATTTTATTTCCTCAAATAATTATTTAGATTAAGACTGCAAATTTGTAAATCGTAGTTACCTTTCGCTGTTCCTGACTGATGTGGATCTGACGGTGGTCGGTCTGAAGTTCGCCGTCGTACTGACAGGGTGAAGAGACGACAATGGTGTTCCGGATGTACCGGCAGTGGACACCACCAGATTCGGATCGATGCTGGATTCAAAGTTCTCAAACGTGGTAGCCTGAGTTGTCGGACTGAGCGAGCTAGGTGGTAATTTCAGCTCGCCCTTCTTGATCCGCTCGACAATAGACTCGACATCGGTACCGCTCTCCTTGTCATTGCCCTTGACACCCTGCACCTTGTAACTACCGTCCGGCTGCTCTTCCAGCAAGACAAAAGTGACCTTCTTCGCCGGCAGATTCTGGATGATCGGCGTCTTGCCAACTTCCTCGAGTTTACCGTCGCTTTTCTGCCGGATAATTTCGAAATCGGCGCCAGGCGGCAACACACCGTCCTTTGTTAGCTCTTCGAAGATGGCCTTCGGCGGTTTGATGGTCGTCGTCGAAGACGGTTGAGTGGCCGTGGTCTGAGCGCTCGTTTCGATCGATGGCACGATCGAAGATAAACCGTTTGGCGCGTGAATCACCTGAATCTTCTTGCCGTTTGGCAGCACCAGGTCCCTGGTAGTGACATTCCTGACGGTATCGTCGTCATCGCCGGACTGAGCCAGAGCGAGCCTGAGTTGCTTCAGTAAAAGTTCTCTTTCGGATTGTTGAGAACTCGTGCTTCTAGCGTTGGAATTCTGTTTCACGGGTTTCTCGGTTTGATAAATCACCTTGATCTGCGGTTTCGGCTTGCCCTGTTGCACCAGTCGATTTTCTTGATCCTGAAGTAGATCGAGCAAGTTCTCCGGTACGTCCTGCGTCTCCTGATAAGTCTTAGAGGTCACCGCACGTCTAGTTGACGGAGACAGTTGTGTCGTCGTTGTCGGGACAGTCGTACTTGGCGTTGTGTACTTCTTCTGATGGTTAGCAATCGCTTTGAGAAAGAGTTCCGCTTCTGATGGCGTGATTCGTCGCGCTGTCGGTGAGGACAGCAGCAACGGCTGGGACGTGGTGCTCACGACGATAGGTGTTGTTGTCGGCGGCGGCGGCGGCGGCGGCGACGGCGGCGTGGTCGAAGTGAGCCTCTGAAGCTCCTGCAATCGCAGCAGCTCCTGTTGTCTGCGCAATTCTTGCTGTTCGTACAGCAACTGCTGTCGCTGCTTCTGCAGCAGTTCCAACTCGCGCTGCTTCTCGAGATACTCTTGCAGCTGCAGCGTCTGTTGATCGGTGAACAGCGGCTGCGACAGATGATCCTGATGACGATTCTGGAAGCCGTTCTGATTGTATTGGCCGTTGTTATATCGTTGGTATTGCTGATGGAACTGCTGCTGCTGCTGCTGCTGTGGCTGCTGCGGCTGCGGCACCTGCGTGTTACCGTTCACGAAATTCGCTGCGCCAAGTTGCTGCGCGATCTTTTGCTGTTGTTGCTGCAGAAGTTGCTGCACCTGTTGCTGCTGTTGCAAAAGTTGTTGCAACTGTTGCTGCTTCGTCCGATCGACCTTATACTTGGTCAGAGAGGAGTACGGCGTGCTGGATTGCACTTGGTACTTGGGTGTCACGTTGTTGTACGTGAGAACCTGTTGTTTTTTCGAAACGTCTTGTGTGGGACGCCGATATCGTTGCTGGTGTTGTTGTACATCGCTCAGAATCTGGGCTTGCTGGGAAGCCGAGAGACGAGGTCGGGGATCGTGCACAATGTGACCCTGAAATTAGAGGAGATTGATTTGTATCGCGAATTTATTTACACTGGAAATAACTGGTACGTGCGAATTTGCTAAGAGAGGTTTGCTGAAGTAATCCATTAATGCTACGACGATCAGTAGATTATTGCGGAAAACACACACGAAATCTAATAAAGCGAAAGCAAGTCAAATTGACGCAATTTGGAGCGATTCAATGCGTGTCAAAAGAGTCGTGTAAGCTTGCTTGCCTGATGTAACGGGCTAAATTTAGAACACAGTCTGAAATTTCACTTCCAATATCTATTACCCGCATTAATTTCTGTTTTGTTGATTTTTCAGTATTGTCTGTGCAACAAGACAACGCTCCCAAAGTCAAAGTTGCGATTTATATGCGAGCGCGAAGAAAAAAACGCGAATAATTAAGACATGACCGTAATTAAGAGGAGAGTATTGTTCGATCGTCCTTTCTCTTTGGGTGCCTTCTGTGTCGTCGTTGACTCGTTGTGGGACAGGTCTCCTCGAGAAAGTACGACCTACTGCAGTTTCCATTTCGCGCGTTTCGCACACATAACAGCTCATATATCACATTTGAAATGACTGCGTTACACTGGTTTCTTTATATAACGATGCAGCTTTGCGGTTGATATTCGCGTTTTGCATGATTATCTCGTCTTTTATATGCGGTTTTCATCTGTTGTATCTGTTTGAAAATACATTTGCGGAATTATTTTTTTATTTCGAAAGAAAAAACGTTAAATTTCTTTCTTACGTGCGCGTGTATGTACGTGTTTTTCTTAATAAATTAGTTTTTTTTTAATAAGTTGTGCAAATCTTAAAAATAATTCTTTACAGACAGACATAAATCTCCAAAAAGATCAACTCAAAAATTTCAAATCGGTGTCTCTAATAAAAATTAGTTTTTTTTAAAACGCTTATATCTTCGAAACTACTAGAGATTTTTTCAATTTAGTTTTTTGATCGACGCAGAATTGTTCAAACTTTCAATTAAAAAAAAGAGAGTAATTAAAAAACTGCGTTATTCGTAAAAAAACTCATTTTATATTTATAGTTCGAGATAAGATCTCTAAAATAAATAAATAAGACAAGAGAATGATTAGCGATTTAAATACCGTGAAAAGTGAAATGACGCAAGTCACCCGCGCATGTGGAATTTCGTTGCGCATCAACGATGTTTCGCATCGTTCCAGTTACTACACGCATTCGATTTCGTTATTGACATTGACATTAACATCCGAAGAATTTCTCCAACACAAGAACCTGCGCTACATTCTAATTTTCTGCGTCCGAACGTTTATTATAACCGAGCAAAGAAATTTAAGCTAGTACCTTATTATGCAATATGTATGTATTCACATGTACGTTCGCGCTAAAATGAATTTTATCATATTTTCACACAGTGGATATACGGTGTGCTCGATATGCTCAATAAAGTGCACACAAGGTCAGTGATTTTTTTGTTTCAATACGACAGTCGTACATATTAGTTCGACTAGACACGCACTGTGACACGATATCTTAGAATATTTTGTTGATTGCTCACGGTTGCATTTCTCATGTTATTATTTCTCGCTCGTGTCACTGATGATTTGCGCGACAAGTGCGACAATAAAACTTGATAAAGCGATCGAAATTAATTAATTATTCAAGAATCTTTTTTTATAATGTATTTTTAATAATTTATTTTATAATTCGACATCCATTTATTTCAAACTTTCTAATGTAGTGCGATACATCTAACGCTGGAAATGATGAATCTCAGTTTTTATAAATGGCAATTTAAAAAGCGACATTCGTCGAAAGCGCTTATAGTCGCTTCTCCGCTCGTTTTACTCGCCAATCCTGAGAGCGACCGGTGTGATTAAAGTTGCGCGTCGAAGAACAGACAATTACGGATTTGCACGCGTATTTGCCACTTTTTTGCGGTTAACATTGCGCTCGAGTTGCGTACCAGCCGCTCCATTCCGAAACGAATTCCAGTTCGCGGACACTCACAGAGTGTCATTAAAGAGTCGCATGCAAATGACGCCGAGCTAAATAAATGTTTTTTTTTTAAATATTTTCTGAAATTGCGTATGAATCTCCGTAGCCGTTGCCAATAATAACTCGGTGGGTACTTGGCGCGTGATCACTTCGAGAATTAGTCTACATTCTCCGCTGGCGGATAATGGAGGCCTAGAAAGCGACGGAGCCTTCAGAGAAACTTTGGAGAACTAGTGTCAAGAATGACGAGGCGTCTCTTGTTCGATTATTCGCCTTGTCGTATTAAAATCGCAAATTTGAATTGGAATCGGATCGAGTACGCGATACAAACAAACGAAGTCTCGATATACATATATAAAAGAAACAAGTCACTCAAGTTGTAAAGGTCAAAGTTCAGACAGCGAATCGAGAACGCGTTTATAACAGAAGGAAGTCAGGAAACCGCCGTCTGGAACAAACATTCTCCTTTTTTATCTTCCTGCTGTGGGAAACTCGCGGCACTTGCACTTGGCATGCATGCATGTACGATAATTGCGCGCCGTTCAATTGCGTCAGTGAATATACGTACGGACGATGCACAATATCACCCGGTAAAAGGCCATTTACGTGTTTTTTCCAAGCTAAATGTTTAAAATAGTTTTTTTTTTCTAGAAAAAAATGTCGATGGGAGAGAGAAATATTCTGTGTTCCAGATTGCTCGAATGAATTTTAAATAGTTATGCAAAATTGTTCAATCCCGCCCACGTGAAGTAGTGGTTTAGAATCATGTTTGCAATCGCTGTATCTACTCTCCTTATTTTATATAGACGCGGTTGCATAATTCGTTGGCATGCATGATCAAAAGCGTGCATTCACCGACGAGCATGCGGTACCGCATAGCGAGTTATGCAACGAGTGTTCCTTCACTTTTCTAGCCGAAAGAAAGGCAGATTCCTTCGGTAAAATTCTTCGGGCTATCTGCGATAATTAACAACGAAAAATATAATTATTGTTCGATCGTAACACATCGTTCTTTCTCTTTCGCATATACACATTCTTTTATTTCACGTAGTCTTATTCAACTATGTTATACGTTTTTTTTTTTTTTTTTAATACTTCTACTTCGAGAGATAAGACGGAACAATGGCGCGTCACTATTTTTGCCGGCAATAAAGATGTAAAAAAATGATAAAAAGATGACAGAAATACAGAGAAAGTCTGCGATATTTTAACAGGATACTTCCTTACGAGAAGCTTTCATTTCCTTCTTCAATGTCACTTTCGTTATCCCACGGCTTGCAATTAATCGCTAACTGCGATCCCACCCATAAGTATTGCGAATCGGTTTGTAAGGATATTCCGGTGTTACTTCTTTAACGTCTTCTGTTTTGCCTCCACGTCACCAAGAAGACGCGGTCTTCTTGGCGAGTCGGTCAATCGCTTTTACTTTCGATCACGTATACGAGATCATTCCACTTTTAGTGAAAGGATGACCCCCGCGACATAACTAGGCTCTTACGTTTATGCGGCGACTCTTCGGCGCTTTTATGCCGAACAACGCGAGAGAATAACAGCGCGCGAATATAGTACGTAAAATATTTCGAAAAGTGAAAAAAAAAACGAAGATCTTTTCTCCAGCACTCTCGTGATCAAAGAAGAGAGTCTCTTTTATAATAAAACTAATAAATTTTATATAAAAAAATCTGGTAAATTTCGATACAGTTCTGTAACATGATTTGCAAGTTTGCGAAATTTTCTCTCAGAACAAAAAACGGCGTGTTCTCTCATTGCCGAGGAGAATCTCGACAGGTGAAACTTCACCCCGAGGTCTTTCGGAATTCGCACTTTCCGTTTCACCATCATTATCTGCGAAATCGTTCGATGATGATGCGCGATGCATTTTCGCACGAAAGAGGATGATTAGGAAGCGAATGTAAGTTTTGAGCTGCGCACACGCGAGCGGGGCAAAGAAATGTGCGCGCAGAAATTACTCGATCAAAGACAGAAACAACATTTGTCGGGAAAATTTTGCGCACGAGGAATTACGCTTTCGAGGCTTGCCGGACTTCCTGAGACTTCGTCATAGGCCGATTATTAAATGTCATTACGTAGACATGCGATATAAGCGAATACTTATATACCGATTTCCTGTACGATTATTTTCTGCATGATTAATTTGCTGAAGGAGAGAAGAGAGATACAGCATTAGTCGCGCTCCACGCCATAAATTTTCAATGACATTTTCGATATTGGATTGGAAACATTTTCCGTTATTTTTTTTTAAATAGATGATTTAAGTTAGTGTTATTGTAGATGATTCTAGATATCAGATGATTATTTCCTCATAAAAATGGCGAACAATTTATTTTACAAGTTGGTAGATAAAAAGATCGCTCATAAAAATCTGTACGACACAAAATGCAGATTAGATCAAATAATTGAACAAAGAATGTTGAGTCTTAAGTCTTCTGGTATCGACTGAAACAGGTTTTTTTCTCAGTAGTAGTTACAAGTGTTGTGTGGTAAAAGTGAAAGAAACGAATTCGACCTTTGCCTCGTGTCCACCGAGGAGAAATTGATTAACTGGACAATTAAGACGACTCGTATCTGCATTAGCAGAAAGAAAAAACAAAACGAACATATTCCGTCTTCTAGTCGAAATTCGAGAAAGTGTGGAGATACGAAATAAATAAAAACTAAAAAATAAAGTATTACCAAATAAAAATATTACCTTATCATTTACGTGTATCTATCCAGCGGAACAAAAAGATCGTCTCATTATTTCTCAAAATAGAATAAAGAAACTTTCTGATCGGGAATATTTCCGTAAACAGTGTGTTTCAAATCATACAGGAAGATGGGAGAAAGTACGATTTAAGAGCGTATAATAAAAAGCCACATGTATTTTCCAAAGAGTTAATATCGCAGGAATTCCTAAAAGAGAGATGTGCGGTGTCGTGCAACTATTTTTATCGAACACTCGTTTGTTTCTCATTGGAAAATTATCCACGAGGCTTCTCATTCGATCCAAATACGGTGTTCATTCGTATTTGCCGTTCTCCTCGATCGCTCGTAATTTGTCCTAAGTAGCGTACACAATTCCCTCTGTTGTTAGCGCCTGATCGGTTACGGCGATCAAACGTCGCCGTAAGATCGAGTGCGCGGGAAAGTGAAACGATGCGGTAATATAACGGTCGGTGATTGCTCTCGATATATCGACACGCCACGAACGAGGAGTTCTTCGACGTGCAAGAAGACAATGTTGAATATATGGCAATCACGGGCGAACATTTTTCTCGTAAACTTTGAGATGACCGCGACAAAATTAATAATTAAAATAAAACAGTCCAAGTCTTGGTTGGAGAGTGTACGCGAACTCGTCGTGTAAGTACAAAGAGTAAAATTCGAGCGCTCGGATAATTCCGGTTGTAAGTGCGTAATGACCGGTTCTGGGAGCGTATATCATCCACGGCGCAAATGATTGTTTCGTTACGGCAATTTAATTGTGAAGAACCTGAACACAACATAAGCGTTTGCGCAAGAATCGCTAAGATGTTCGCGTGTAAAGCTCTAACGGGATGTGTCGAAATTCGCTTAGTGGACTTTTCCCGAGTGAGAGATGTTTCGTCAAACAACATCTACGTTCGCGTCGAGTTGAAACTAGATCGCTATCAGTAGTTAAATGCTCGCCCTCCCGCGTCGAAATAATTTGTATCGTATGCAATTCGGTTTCATTATTTTTTTGGAACCAAATAATGCACTTTCACTTTGCGATAGTGTTCACAACGCGATGTCGTCCCAATATTCACGCGATTAATAACACGCGTTACGTAATTTCCTTCTGTGAGAAGTTACACTTGTTCGCATCTTCCTACTTCGGTTTTTTTTTTTTTTTTTTTTTTTTTTTTTTTTTTTTTTTGCTATCTGGGTTGAGAGGATATATATTCCCTGTCTGCAATTAATTCTCTGAAGAAGATGGTTTCTGGAGAAAGCGAGTAAGCACGTAGCATCCTTCACCTTCACCTCCCATTGTCCTGTATAGTTTTCTCGGTCTCATCTCGTGTCCTCGAGCGAGGTAGCACAAACGTTCGATGTTTTCTTGTCACATCGATCGATTTATTTCCGCCATTCGTACACATGGTATTAACAAGAAAACTTTTAACAAAAATTAAAAAATATATATATACATAGAAACGCAGTGTGCGAGTAATCTTTTTTTTTTTTATTTTTTTATTTTATTTATTTTAATATTTTTCATATTTCACTCAGTCTCTTTACTGCTCTATGAAATTTTGTTTACGCCGTTTCTCGTACATATCTCGTATTTTTTTAAAGAAAATTCCTTATGTCTGCATTTTTATTCTCGATACGCTCTGAATGTACCGGATGAAGAAATATGGGATAAGAAAAAAACACTTCTTTACAGCAGCCAGCACCGTTCCAACGAACGATGAGAGAAAATCGCTTTTGCATATTCGCCAGCTGTACATACAACTGTGACTTATAGAGACGCGATTTCTAAACGTACGCGAGAAAATCGCTACAGAACACCGATCTAAGTGTTTTCGTGTTTCCACATGTAATTAGACGCACTTAGGCGAGTCGGCAAATTCGTCGGTCCGGAAGAACAGCTTGGATGTGTAACATCGCGCGATTTTTACGTTCTCGGCGCAAAAAAAAAAACTTTGTTGGGCAAATCAAAACGGAGCAGTGAAAACGGTATTCCTCTTATGTAAATTGCGGAAAAAGGTGCTCCGAGAGCACCTTCTCTTTCGTGCGCTTTAATTAAGTATCTCAACGTATGTTTAACACCTTCTCAAAATGAAAACCAGATTACTAGGAATGAGAGGTGGATGCGTAATATTACTCGATTACATGTGAGTATCGATCTAATCAGACGAGGAGTTTTCCTCTTCGACGAAAACAAACGATTATTTGCACATTAGAGAAAGTTTCCGTTTATATGCCGCACGTATGCAGACTTTTTGTTGTTCGTGGTGTGTCTATATACGCCTCAAGTGTCTCTCGGAAGAGGAGATAAACCGGAAGCTAATACACCAAGCTGGATGTCCCTCATAATTCTTTTACACACCGAATATATATACTTCTCGTGTACACCGTACAAGGAAACCCGTGTATGCGTTTTCTCAGCGGCTTGAGTGAAAGGTTCTGCGATCGGATATACGTTCCACACCGTTTTGAAACATTATATCCAACTTGTCGATATATTCTTTATTAACGACGATTACGTCTTGGGAGAATGCTTTCTTTTGCAGCGGGATTGCGAAAATCGTCGAAGAAAATTATCAAAAGAATAGATTTTTCTTTTCGCTTCGGTCTTTAAACGTTCAGCAGCTTTTTGTAGATCTCGCAATTGACATAATTTGTTTTTGTTTTTTCTGAAATGTACATGAAATCTAAAAATATCAGCGCGCGGTAAATGTTTATTATCAAATTCAATGAACAACAATAATTTGTGAGTTTTTCGAAACGGAACAAAGAGCCTCCGGCAAGCAAGAGAGGATTTCTACGTCGTATGACGTATAATAATTCACCATAAACCGATTCCGAAGAGAAACCTAGCAATTAGAATGAATGAGAGATGCCGCCGAGGAAGATATGCGGAATGGATATCGGTCCACAGATGGCAAGAAGAGAAAGAGGAACGGCGGAAGCGAGATAGAAAGAGAGGAGAAAAGAGAGAGGGTCAAGAGTCACTCTGTTAGTGGGTGAGCATTCGCTCGTTTCTACTTTCGTGTATATAGTCTGTGAATTCCACACACGTTGGATACACAAATCCGACGAATCACAATCGATCTAAGCAAGAAATATGTTTCAAGAGTGTTCAAAGAATGTTTAAAGAGTGATACAATTATCTAAATAAAAATAAGTTCTGTTTTCAGCACAGAAACAACGCCGACGCTCGATCAATAGACGATTGCGAGAGAGAAAGAAAGAGAGATGTGATCGTAGATTCTGTATTCGTATCTTCTTACGGGAGCAAAAAAGTGGCGAACGGTAATTAACGGAAAAAGGCGCGAGTTTTTTTTTCTCTTCGCATTCGGTCTCGCCAGTGAAATTTTCCTGCGATCACCGGGAAAGATAGTCGGGAGGATTCCCGATGCAACGGGCGCACCGGCAACGGCCTGATTACGTCAGGCGAGGCAATTTCATTAAATCTGCATACTAGCTCGAGTAATTTACATGCCCGGAGCGATGCACGCATTAAATCGCGCGAGTCCCGCTCCGAGGAGAAATTTCGCAACGAATCCAGTCGAATGTTGACGGATAAATTACGGATAAACAAAAAATGCGCATCGGAGGAAGATTAATGATTGATTGTTGAGATCTTCGTTAACGAAGGCGTCGAGTAAAAACGTGAAATAATATATAAAATTTCTCTTTCGATCGTTTGAGCCGATAATAAATTACAACTAAAATTAATCTCTTTGCGGATAGACATGGTCTTAGACTCACTTAAAAATTACGTTTCTAGTAAAAATTAGTTTTTATTTTGACGTTATATCTTCGAAACTATTAGGGATTTTTTCAATTTTGTTTTTTATAGACGCAGAATTGTTCGAACTTCCGTTTAAAAAAAAAAAACAAAAGTGAAAAACTGTTGATTTTTCGCGGAGATATTCGATTTTAAAATCGTATGGACTCACAGACCCAGTCTATCCAACTCGTAGATCATTTTTACGGTCTATCCACGAAGGTAAATATCATTTTCATGACTACTCTAAGCAAAAATAAATCTATTCCCGATAAGATAAGAGATTGATTATCATTTTTGTACTTCGTATATTTGAATAGATATTGTTCCTTGACAGTTAATATAGTGTTCCGAAATATAATTGAAGTTCACTTCATGATTTATCGGTGTATGAACTGTTTTAAAACGGGATGGAGAAACCGCTGATTTTATCGCGAAACGGTTTCTGGGTTGAGATACGCGAATTAATGTGCCGTGAAGCTGCGAGAACTTCCATCTAGGTACGTAATTCTATCGCCTTGTAATCGTGTAAAACGCACGATGCGTATTACAATTTTAGTAGTAAATACTTTTTCTTATATCGTTTTTCTTTTTTTTTTATATCCGCGACACTTTTCTTGACGGTGAAAAAATTCATAAGAGAATCGGCGATGCAAGTTAACAACTGTTCGGCGGAACAGTGAAATCGAATCAAGTGGCTGAGAGATCAAACTTATCTGTCTCCCAGCACCAATTCACAACACATTTTGGGATAAAAACAAATTATCTCGCAGCGACCTACTTCCGGTATGTAAATTGTTTTAACAACCGAGATGGAAGAAAGTTTTTTTCGGGACGAGTGAAAGTTATGTCAACTCGATAAGGATCATTAAAGAAAATGAAAGTAATTCTCAAAAATGCCGCTTGACGATGTTTTAAATTATTTGACTAAATTTCGAGTAAAAATGATGAGAGTATAAAAAATACAAAAACTTCACAAGTTCTCCAATTAAAGTTGTTTCTCATAACTAAATGTGCAATGTTAATCACTTCATATCTTAATTCTTTTTATATAACGAAAAATAATATAGAACAAAATACGATAATAATATGTCAGACCTCGATCGCTTTCTGGTTCGCTCACCTGTTGAAGATGCGACAAGTCGGGGCCGCCCAAAATTGCCGGGTCAGCTTCAGCGGCGACGAAGATGTCCACTTGCAGTGTCAACGCGATCCACAGAAAACACAAGAAGTATCTTTGCTTCATTACGAAGAGTAAATTTTGTTCTCGACCTCTCAAGTAGAAACGTTTACACTGCGGTGAGGAAACCCGTCTTACGTCTCTTCGACTTGTCGCCGGTACATCAGAATTTGTGTGCCCTCGCGATCTTATCTTCGAAAATCTGACTCCGGTTGGTAATCTTTCGACAAGAAACCGAGATTTCTTTTAAACGATAAAGACGATGTTTTCGATTTCTTTTGATTTCTGCGATCTCATTAGTCGTGTCTCTCGCTTAATTTGGCCGAAGAGATGTGTCTGGAGGTGTTTTTCCAGAAAACACCAGCATTCAGAATTGAGCGCGTCGTCTTCTTTCCTTACTTTCAGGAAGAGACGAGGTAGTGCAGGAAGAAAGTCGATGAGTCAGCTGGCAACTGCTGCTCGCGGAGCCGCTCTCAACAGAGTTCACACGTCGAGACGACGAGAGGACGAGTTTACACTGTTGGAGAACGGAAAAGTCCGGGAGATTTTACTTCTCCCTCGCGGGAAGAGTTCTTGCTCGAGTGGGAGGCAGCTCACCCAGGTAGGACGGTGAACGTCAACACAGAAGAAATTCAGTTCTCTTTCGATGGTTTCCTTCACTCCAAAGAGACACGGTCGTAATATCGATCAAATTGAGATAAAAAAGGACTGTTTCACGCGTTCAATGAAATGAGACGAACGTTGAGATAAGAATATTTCTTCCCCCTCCTTTCCCTTAAAGTAACGAAAACTGCTGAAAGCGTTGCGCCATCACAATTTTACAAGTTTCAGATATAAAACATACAACATGTAAAAAATTACTTCAAGGAGGAAACAGCGCTACAATTCACTTACAGCAACGAACGTTCAAAGAAGACTATAAGAACCGCTCGTTCAACCAAGATGATTACATGTACAACAAGCGATCGGAGTCATAGAAATCTCTCTTTCACTCTCTTTATCGCGAACAAAAGATCGGAGAAAAGAAGTATTTAAACTTCTTTACGTAGGCGCTTGTCTACCGCGATATTATTCAACGATGATCGAGACTGAGAAGTAGACGCACGAACGGACATTGGTCCATTATACGGTTCCGTCCGGCGTTCCGGAGAGCGAGCAAATGCTCGACGTACCGTTTTACCACTGTCTTTTTCGCGCGCGTCGCTTCCGATAACGTAGCATACAGGTGTGTGCATTCAGAGTTTGATCGCGGAAATGCCGCTTAATTAAGCGTCGGAACGCGACCTTTCTTCCTCTTTCCGCGTTATATAAATTTAAAACAAAATTATCAAAATATTAAACACGTCAGGTGATTTGCTTTACGTGTCACGTATCTATCGTATATTTTACTTTTCACAAACGTATTTTGTTTTTGGCGAAAAAAAAATCAATAATTTAAAACTTTCTTCTCAAAATTTTACGCCAATTTCGTAATATCTGCGGTTGTAATAAATCGGCACGAATAAGGATACGAACGGAGAACTCCCGTTCGGATCAAGATTTTTATCATCCTATAATATACGGAGCGAAAGGCCATTACGAAAGGCCTATCATTACAACGAAAAAAAAATGGATCATAGAATCGCGGCGTTGGAAGCACGTGAGGCAATCGAAGTGTACTCGTGTAACGAAAGATGACTAATGACGTATGTAATTCAGCGATGTTATTAGGATATCAAGATCATACGATGAGAGACGTAGGTTAGATACTCGCGACTCGCTTTGGCCGACTCCAATATTTCATCACGAATCGTTACTTTCCGATTAAACGGGATCCTTTCGGAAGATCGCCCGGGGCGACGAAAACGCGCCTTGTCCGACGAGTCTTCCTTTCTCCGCTCCCGATTTTGTGTGACAATAATGAAGTCGGTCATTTATTTCGTGAGAGAACAAAATTTTTTTAATTTTCTTGCGATGTTCCGGTGTAATGTTTCCTTATATTAGTTTTTGATAAACAAGACAATCTCTTATTACAAGCTATTTTAGACACAAGTTGTCTGTATCTAATAAAACTCAATTGACTTTGATTAAGTTTTTTGAGATATTAATAAAATTCTTGTTAGAGTCTTATTACGTTTTTACACGAGCGTATTTTCTCGGC
Source organism: Pseudomyrmex flavicornis (assembly GCA_014825475.1). Classification (NCBI taxonomy): domain Eukaryota; kingdom Metazoa; phylum Arthropoda; class Insecta; order Hymenoptera; family Formicidae; genus Pseudomyrmex; species Pseudomyrmex flavicornis. The sequence goes on from QVNW01001064.1 coordinate 20,801, forward strand.
GCAACTTTAACGTCAATTAAAATTTTTGCAAAAACATTGCAACACGACGTTGTTTGCTAAAAAAGGCTAATATCTATCATTTACGTGATTCGAAGTGATATCGCGTGCTAAGTAGCGTGCGTGTAACTTACAAGCTACATTACGAAATTCAGAAGCATAAATAATTAAACGGGGACGGGGAATTCGCAAAGATTGTTAACTTCAACGCTGTTTACTGAATCACTTGCGCTATTTTATCGATTTATTTTTTTAAACGAAAAACTATAACACATTGTTGTAACAACAGTCTTCTATCAGAAAGTATCTTTTAACATGAGGAAAGTCGCGTTATGTAAGACGATGTAAGATTCGTGAACTTATCACGAGCAAGACATCTGCCGGCGTGTCACGTGAAAAATAATGGCGTGTACGTATGTACATACGTAGTACGAGTATCGCGAGTATGGGAAAAGAGGGCTTTTCTCTTACGAATTCTCATTAAACAGGCGTTTCATTCGAATGAAAGGCAACGGAAGCGGTCTTAACGAGAAAGGAATTATGCGATTTCTCGCACGCTTGATCTCTTCGATACGAACTGTAATGGAGAATGTCACGAATAAATGAAAAACCGACCACAATAGAACGTTTCAACCGTCTTTTCAATGAGAGTTAACATATTAATTGGATTAATTGCAAGATTTTTTTTTGAAATTGCGAGATATATTCTAGCAGAAAGCATTCTTATAAATTTCCACAAATCTCATCTCATAACGTCAGTTAGATAAAATTAGATAGAAGGACATCTAGTTTATTCTAATCATTAACGAGAACATGACGCAACACTTAAAATAACAATAATTGTATCGCAAGAGACCGAACTCACATTACTTTTCCGCACACCTCGAGTCAACGACTCGACCACCTTTGCAAATTTCTTTCTGCCGAGATAATTTGCACAGATAATTTGCCACCGACGCATTCGCGGTCGCCGCCGCCGCCGTCGCATTGCGTCGCAATAATATCGCGCGCCGCAGCGCACCGTAATGCATCATTACTGCACAATTATTCCCGGTGTCGCCAAATATAGCGACGAAGAAGATAATCGAGACGGAAAAGAACGAAGGACTCGAGCATCTGGAATAGTTGAGAAATGCGGTGCTCTCTTTCTCTGTACGCAATTAACAATATCATTCTTTATCAATAGCTTTCCTACACATATCGCGCAAATCGGGGGGGGAAAAAAAATTGCATGTAAGGCTCTGCGTATACAATAGACAAAATATTAGGAATAGGAATAAATATTAAATACTAGAAATAAGAAATTGGAGTTATTTTTTTTGTAAAACAAGAAAATAGTATAAATAAATAGTTAAATAACGGCTTTGTAATTCAAAACGGACCGATATCCATTGGTTGTTATAATATATCAATTATCCAACTCACAGAAAGTCGATTATGAGACGTTTCGATTAGTCTTTATTTTTTAGCCAAATCTGACAAGTCAGCACAACAACCGTGATCGGCTTTTGGGTCCTTTTTTAATTGTAAATTTAAAATAGTATAAATTAATGCATTATAAATTAAAAAATAATTAATCTTTTCCGTTCTCTTGTTTAATGTAATAACATTATTTCAAATTCCTTTCCTAATATTTAATATTTGTTCCTATTTTTAATATTTTTTCTATTGTGCGCAGGGCCTAACAGTCAAACTTTTTCTCTTTATAAAACAGAAAATAAAAAATCTAACTCGTCCAAGTTATTATGAACCAATAATAAGATTCTCGAACGAAATGTGTAATTAAACGAGCAAACGCGTACATGCTTTCACTCTTCTTGAACTAATGTAACGGAAGCGGATACGCAAGAAAGACTCTCTCGTCGGTCATCCTCTTCATCGTAATCGCTTTATTAGCGAAGCTTTACTAATTAGAAACTATATGTTAACAACGTTAGCATTTCAGATTCAAAAAGTATTCCGAATCAGAAACATATTGCAAGTATATCTTGCATATATATTTGCTCATAGACATAAGCAGTGCGGATAATCATTCCGACATAGAAAGAAACGATTTTATCCCCCGTCGTAATACAGACGTAATAACACAGGTTGATGAATCATTATGACGAAATACACCGCGCACGAGTTCGGAGTGCGCGCTTCAAGGTCCGAACCCTTCAAGCTATTCGGTAAATGCAAAATCATGATACAAAACCGCAACGTAATTTTCTTTTCGTCGCTATTCGCGAGATTTATAGAAGTGTTTGCGGTTTGAGAGCGACGATGAATAAATGATAATTCAAACAAATTCTGAAAGTGTTTTTATTAGAGTCGATATGTTTTACTTTTTTATATTCAACAATAATTAAGTAGAAGTTTCTTTTTTAGAACTTAAGAATATATAATTAGATACATAAAATAGTAAATAAACTTCTTAAAAATATTTTAGTTTACAGTTTCACTCTTTTTTTTTTGTAATTTATATTTTAAATGTAAAATTCTGTGCAAATTTAATAATTTGCCGTTTTTATCAGCCACGTGTGCGTTGTTCGATTATCGGCGTAAGATTTTTTGTTAAGTGCTCGAGTGATAATGCAGCTCAACCGATAACACTTAGATTGATAATGTAGATCACGCTTATCTGAATCTTCTGGAAGATGCTGTAGTTGTCTGAGTTATCGACGTTTCTCTCGTTAAATTTTGTTGCAATTATCAAACACAATCAGAAAATTTTAACTTAAAATGAGTGTTGATTTTACGATAAATATTCAAGTGGATACGCATTTTGATTAATAATAAACATATTCTTACAAAAATATACAGTCTTGTTAGAATCTTGCAGATTCTTATCAAATTATACTTGCTTGGATACTGAAATATTAAATGTGCAATATATACGTGATTATAAATCATAGACTTATGTTCAAATGTAAAAATCTATTTTTTACTTATTTAAATGTGTAAAATTAATAAACATAATAATTTAAATTCTACTTAATTCGAACATTTATTTAGAATATTTCCCAGACAGCGCAGAAAAAACAAAAGACATTTTAAAGATGTCTAAAAAATCAAAAAAACGTTTTTAAGTCGTCTTTTAATTATCTGTCTGAGTTAGTTCGAATCAGATATATAAATAAATTAATCAATTTATCTCCATAAAAATTAAAAAATCTATTGCAGAAACCTACATAGAACAAAAACTCCATTAAACGTTAACAGTTCCATACGATATATAATAGATGTAATGGGGTTTTCTTTATGTGTGGCAAGACACCTAATTAGGAGTCAAACTGGAATCTCTTACGTTCCGTGTAAACAATCCGACCAAGGTACTAAAAGTCTCTCATTTGAGTACGACTTATAATTCAAGAAATAACGCTTTTTTTCAACCTGCATGAACTATAACAAATTTCAGCTCATATAGTATCAAACTAGCAAAGATTTATTCGGCCAATCTGTTCGTGCGAGATATATTTTTCTATTTATTTAAATGTGTAAATTAATACACATAATAATTTGAATTCAATTCATTTCGAACATCCATCTAGGATGGTTGGTTTGCATCACCTGGTCGAGGTGTCTTTTCGAATGTTTTAATTTCCACGAAAAGATTGAATATCTTATCTATATGTGATGCAATTCATCAGCATTCTAGGTGAATGTTTGAATTGAATTGAATTCAAATTATTATACGTATTAATTTATGCGTTTAATAAATAAAAAATATATTTTGCACGAACATTTAGCACATTGGCTCACCGTTAACCAAATAAATCTTAGTTTGATACTGTATAAACTGGAAAATTTGTTGTTAAACTTGTTACAAAAATCTCTGTTTGTTGTTCGAAATAGTTTCTTTATCGTAAGAGGGATAGCACATTTCTACGTGCACACATGTATACATTCAATAACAGTGATATAATAATTGAAACTGATAAATCTTGTTGCATATATATATATATGTGTGTGTGTATGTATATATGTATGTGCATTTTATATATATATATACATAAAATAAATATATTGTACATAATTAAAGAGCACAGCACAACAGGTTTTTCTTCGTTTTCATATGATGTAGAAGGGTCGGAAGCATCGGAGAGCAATTCATATTTGCTGCTGCAGTCAGCAGCGGAGAGAACTGCACCTTTAATCAAGATTTCTACCAATTTGCGAGCGCCGACGGCGCGAAGACAAAGCCTATTGTTGCCGTAACTGGTCGGAGCTTCAAGTGTTCCAACGCAACGGTGAGAGCCTGATGCGTGCGTATATCGGGTGTACCTCAGTAAGAGAAACCGATAATAATAATAACGAATATTGCCACTTTACGGATTCTTATACATCTACATTCGCAGTTATTTAGCGAATAAATTTTTAGTTGGTAATTAATTATGTATTTCTCACAATAACGTTGAGGTGAGAAGCAATTACTTACGGAGGAAGAGAAGAAGTAGATAACAATGTAAAATAGATTTTGGAAGTAAAACTTCGAAGATTGGTCTTTCACGCAGTAACGAGTTTATTTAGGGAACAATAAAAAGTGAATTAACACACAATCTGTATGAGAAGCGGCGTGTGAGAAGTTTTATTTACGGATCACTCTGTATACGCGCGTCTTTGCCGTCGGGCCGGGACAAGAGAAGATGAGGATTCCGTAGTGGAGGCTGACGCTCGGGGACCGCCGAGCTAGTCGTTTCGCATCCTAGAAGCTTCACCCATCCTACCGCTTGCTTCCGGCTAAGCCCGGCTGCCATCGCGTTCCAGGCAACTTGAAGCCACTCGTAGTTCTGTTTGTGTTTGCTAATTGTGAATTGTCTACTTCTTGCCTGGTGGCTTGCGTGCATGCAGCAGCGCCGCGAGAACAAGGAAAGCGAATGTTCCGCGGATCTGCGAATAGCAAAGACAATAACAGCGGAGAGAGGAGTAGAAGAGAGTGAGAGAAAGAGAGAAAGAGAGAGAGAAATCGTCAAGCTGAAAGATGCAAAACACAAGCCGCTTGCGCGAGACGAAGTTGAGTTTCCGGCTGAAAGCACATCGCCTACGAAATGCTCGGACTGAGGAAAATTCCCTCTCTCCCCCTACCCCTGACGCAGCATTCCCCTATCTGCTTGGACTAACTCCATCTCTGTATCTATCCTTCTGCTCGCCGTCGACCACTCTCCACCAGTGCCGCGCTTTTATGCTGTAGACACTCGAGTTTACCTTACTACTAGTCGGCGGTGCTTGCACGAGCACCACCCGTCAAGAGACACCTGCGAATGAAATGGTACCAATTCTTTTAGTTCAGTCCTTTGTGCTTCGATTGCCGACGGTTCAAGGCAATCGCCGGGCGCGTTCCGTTATTAATAATCAGCAGTGAAACTGTTTCGCTGTCGAGTTATCTGTTATCGATTATTTGTTCATCGGAAACAAGTAGTTACTTGAAATCTTGATAAATACTAAAGCTACTTAAAATACACGTCGGGCAATAAACTAAGATAAATCTTGGTGTTTAATATAAAAAAAAAAACCAAAAAAATCATCTAACGGCCACGCGGTAGTCGGAAAAGAAAAGAATTTTATGGATGAAAAAAATTTTATATAAATAAAAAAGTCAAATTGTTTAACATAAAAAATTTGTGGCTCATTTGGATGGTTTAATCATCGTTGCTCTTGATCATCACGCGCGCAACTCGTGACGCTTTTAATGAAATGTCGACACTGGCCGGGACTGGGCGGCGTCGACGGATCGTTTCAGCTCGCGATAATGAGACAACTTTCAATGTTGGTGACGTGATATCACCCCGCGCGAAATAAATCGGCGTCGCAGCCCTCCGTATTGTGAGGAAAACGCACCCCTCCGTTCTCGAATGCCGTTGTCCGGGGTGCGCGCGGACGACCTGTTCGAAATACAACCCCATCTCTCTAGAGACAGGGGACATATTGTTTGGTTCAGTAATTCCTCGCGTTATTTCCCGTGTTTGCTTTTTATCATTGTAAACTGATATATTGTCCGGGATAACTCCCCCTCGTGGACGAAGAAACTTACGGACACAGTAGACGGAGTAGACAGAGAGGAAGTGCGCGTAATCGTTCGGACCAGCGACGCGCGGAGTTTCACTCCACTAAGTGATGGAAACGAGATTATTCGGGCTATACAACAGTCTTCTTTATTTTTAGACGCGGGCTCGTTCAGCAATGAAACACATCACATATACACACACACACACACGCACACGCTTGGCCGGCGCTTGCATTACACACGTGAATGTATACGCGTCCGGAAATGAATTTGATAGAGTGACAGCCGCGATTGTCATAGTGATCTGTTTTTTACTCGGGTTGCGTGTATTTTTGGTCGTCGGGTGTTGGTTTTCGTTGGCGTAAAAAACTTCGGATTTTTATTACGGATAAAAAAAAAGTTCGTCTATCAATGCGCGACATAAAGCAGCGTATATGTGCAGAGATGCGAAAATGTGCAGAGAGATTGCGAAAATTATTAAACTAAAAGGAAAATTGACGAATAATCATTTTTTTTTGTAATGGAGAACTGAAAGAAGTCAAGTGTTAAAAATTCTCATTTTTTTTACACATCCAATAAAAAAGATCGTTATCCATTTCTCGATTACATCATTATACTTTTGATTTTAATATTTATATTTTAATAGTTAAAAATAAATGAAAACAAAAAATACAAAAGAGATATGGAAAAATAAAAAGAACGGGTATAAATATATAGATCCTTTGTCACGTTTACAAGTCGTCGATAGAAAGTTTTCCTTGTCTCCTGTCGCTGTCCGTCATCATTGAGATATTGTATTGACATGCACTTCGCGTCAATGTTTGAACCTGAATTCTCTTGAGTGTCGCGTAAGTGCTTGTGTGCGACAGTGTGATATACACGCTCGTCATATGGCGTGACACGTGCGCCAAACGTTAAACTCGTAGCACGGCAAACAACGAATTAAGTCTTACCGATCGCTCACACTTCAAACCCGAATCAAATACTCTGTAGTTTGAAATTTGTCAATAGAAACGCTGCGAGATAGAAATTTGCGAAGTTAATAACGAATGAGTTCGCGAGATACCCGAGCGCCGAATATAATAAACAATATATATATATTTTCTATTATTATAGAAATCGCACAATGAATGTATCTGGAAACGATAGAATTATTTACGTATCCACGCGCATTTATTTGTAAATAAATTACTACACATATTTATAAATAACGCTACAATCGCACCAAGCAGATCTTGAAGCAGTGATTCAACGTCGCCTTCAAGTCCATTTAGAACTTGGGGTGTACATTCGAAACTCTCTCAGCTCTCTTACACAGTAATGAAGACGGACCTATCGGTGGAACGTAATTTGTGTTCCTCTTCAGTTAATTACGGGAGGGAAAGCATTGATACCGATGGCGAAGACGGGTGAGGCGAGGAGGGCGAGGTGGTGTTTAAAAGTCAACGGTGTAATCCGAAGAAAGCCGTCGAGGCACATCGCGCGGTGTCGCTCCGGTGAAGTGGGTGTAAGTGAGCGCTGGTTGTAGTTGGCCACTACCGAGTAGGCGATAGGGGTGTGGTTGTACACCTGCACACCGGGAGAGTCGTCGTCGTCTTAGTAAAAGCTGGCATGATCTAGCACGGAAGACAGGGGAGTCTGTCTTTATCAGCCGACCGGGCAAATCGCACAACCGTCGAACCGCGTTGCGCTACCCCCTCGTTTCACCCTCGTGTCTCTTCCTCCTTCTACTCTCTCTTCATTCCTCCTCTCGCCGAGAGCTACGCCACCGGCGAGAACACCCGATTGGCGTTTCTCTCTCAAATGAGGAAGGACATCACGCACCCCTATTGGCTCCCGGCAACTCCATACTCGGTATTCATTCGCCACCCCGAGACCGAAATCCCGCATTTCCCCCTGTTTCCTCGCCCGTACCCTCTCCCGTTCTTCTCGTTCGACACCCCTTGTGAGCGACCGATGCGACCTCACTCCTCTCTCACGAGGCGCCTTCACAATGCATTTCACTGCCGACGCTTTCACCTTTTACGCTGAATATTTCTAAAAAAATACTTTTTTAATAAGCGTCACGCAGCGTCCGCGCGGGCGCGAACAGAGCGACGCACGGCGCCATTTTGCATATGTTTTTGCGTACTGGAGAAAAAGTGGATTTTTATGGTCGTCGGAGTGTCAGCCATTATTCTCATTTTGATATTTGCTACATTTTACTAAACACAGTTTTTGTCAATACCAAGAATTTTTGATAAGAGAGAGATAGCGACAAATTCAACGTGGGAAAACTACTTTTGATATATTTGAAATCGCAAAGAGCGAAAACTTCAGTTTTTTTTAAATATTATATCTAAACAAAAAATAAATATTTAAAGACATAGAAAACGTTTACATTTATGTGTAGGATACTTTTATTATAAAAAATAATGAAAAACTTAAATATTATTAGACACATTTTGTGTATATATAAAAATGTTATAAATTTAAGTGCTTTTTGTTTTTAACAATTAACGAGTTTTTTTTACTAAAAGATACCATAAGATAGTAGAAATAAACGAATTAAGCTGATTTGATTGATTCGATAAAATGTCGCAAAAAATTATCGAGATTAAATCTGTTCATAAAACCATTCCTCGAGAAAATGAAAGATGACACCTCTTTCCGATTTTTCACACCGGCGGTGTAAAAATCAAGATAAGATAATCACATCACGTCGGTTCCAATCTTTTGACCTGCTATGAGTACGTGAAAGCGTATCACCTGATATATCTGGTGCAGCATGCAGATCGACCGCGGTGACCGACACACGGGGCGGCGAAGAACGAATTGGGCCAAGAAAGAATCGACTCCTCGGCTCCGAAAGAGGATCGATACAAAGTGTCGAACTCAAGAAAGCCTCGTTCTCCTCGGCTTTTGCCGGTACTTCTGACATTGCCGATCGCGCCTCGCCCTTCCTGACCGCGAGTTCGAGCGGTTCGCGCGGCAGACAGAAACGAAATAGCCGCGCCGTGACATCACGATGGATGAAAGCAGAAGAGAGAGAGAGAGGGAATACAAGAGAAAGAAAGAGAGGGGAGAGAAGGTGAGAGAAAGAGAGAGAGAACGGCGGGACGGGCGTAAATGCGGGGATGAAGAATTCTACACAGAGTGACGCGGGTCGAGCAACGAGGACGAGCCATGGAGTTGCTCCGCCCATCGCGCCGCCCACCATCGGTGGTGGTTGTTGCTAACCTTCTTCCGCTCCCTTCACCCTTCACCCTTCGCGGTGCAACTGGAACCTTCTCACGGCTCGCCAGCAAGCAGCACACACACACGTCATCTTCACCAGCGGCGAACAGCGCCTTCAACCGTAGCCCCGGGGTCGCGATCCACATCCACCGACCAATCCGTCGGAAATCGAAACTCGTCGATTCAACGGATATCAACTGTTTTCCCCAGGAAGTGAATCGTGTATCTCGAGTGTGACGTCGGCAAGAAATCAGTGAATCAATTAGATCGTTTTTTGAGATTAAAAATTCTCAATTGAAACTTATCGAGTAATTAGAACGGGAAAGGCGGAGAAAAGTCAGGTTGGAGGTCTTTAACATTTGAAGAGAAAATTTTAATGCAAAGAGGATGAATAATATACTGTTTAATGTCACTCGCTCTCCCGATTGAAAACGATGTTTTGAAATCTCGCGCTAGATTCTTCTGAGAAAAATAAAGATTTGCATCCCACGATGATGACGAGTTTAAAACGAAAGAAATGAGACGAAAGAATCGATTCGATAACGGTGCGAGACGTTAATGTCAATAATTTGTAAACATGGAATGTGGATCTACTGGAGGATGGAAACCAAGGATCTCGGTGATGCCGACGAATAACGTCAATTTGATTGTTGAGTCAATCGCTGCGTTGATTCGGAGACTCCATTTTCCCGTCGAAAATGAGGGACTCTTAAAATTGGTGACATCAATTCTCATCGCGATGTGTATAGTCTGAAATTATTTTAGCGACTTGGTACTAAAGACAGTATGAAGAACACGTACTGATAAGAAAGAACGTTTATTTATATACACAAAAGTCGAATTACATTTGATGGACATTCGAATGAGCGGGAGTCAGTGAAAGTGAGTTTCGGTCGGCAGGAAGAGAGTCGTGTTGTGAGCTGTGTTGCCGGAGTCGATAAGACGATAAAATTTCTACGATTCCTGTAAGTATTAATAATAAAAAACAACAATAAAATTATTTATTTATTTAATTCATTGCATTAAAATTGATTTATCAATGTAAAATAAATAACGAGTCTGTAGACATCAGTTTCTCAACGACTTATTTTGCAGTTGTTTCTCTCTCTTGCAACCGCAACATGCGTACGGAAATCTGCGATAGTAAGATTTGCAAAATGTTTAATACATTTCTCGCAAAATGTTAGCAAAAAAAAAAAATAAATAAAATAATTTCTCTCTCACAGCAGATTTTATATGTACAATGCGAGAAATAAAATATAACACACATATAAATAGAACAACAGAATTGTCGGTGACATAAATACAAAAATCTTAATATAAAACCAATTATGTGTATTCAACATTTTGTCCATCATTTAATCTAAGAAAGAAGTTTATCAATCCAGCAGTAGAGAAAATATCAAAGATTTGCTGTAATTAGCCAGATTTCACGGACGAATGAAGCGGAGATATAAACTCCGGTTTTTTGTATCCGGAGAGCTATAAATGTGAATAAAGCGCTTGTTACGTTTCGCGTTACCTCTCTCTAGAGAACGAGATGTTGCGTGCAATCACACTAAATGCGTCCGAACACAAAACGCGACCATTTGCAAAGTAAATAATAAAGACACGCGATCGTTGGCAGAATTAGTTGCTTAAATAAAACCGAACAGTAGCGTAATTTTAATACTTTTTTAATCGTCGAAAAAAAACTTTTTCCCTTATCATCTTCAGCGTTCACAAAAAATATTCATATTCAATAAAACCATGAGAAAAGAACATACGCTTCTTCATATACCTCCGCGCTTTCTTATCGTTCACGCAATGACCGTCTCCGGATCTCTTGCGGAGAAAGATTCGCCGAGGGGTGCGAACAACGCGATTAACCGCGACAACCGCGTTGCCCATCTGCGCTGCTGCGCAAACACAGCAATCTGCCACTTCATCTCCGCTTTAGTAACTATTTTACGCGCGCGCGCGCGGTGTATAAAGCCGATAAAAATATTTAGCATTTCGAGAGTACCCAGGAAATCTACCTACACACACACACACACACACACATACACAAGTCGCAATGAAAAGAACGCGGCGATTGTCGCGCGAACCAAAACGGCAATACGCACGCGATGCTGCGCGCGAACAAACGAAATCGATTCGACGATAGCGTCGAAGCGGTAGCGGGCGCGGAGTGTGGAGTGCCACTGGAAATTAACGAACAATTAGTTCGGCCCGTTCATGTTTTATAAACACCGGTGCTCGTGCACCGTCGACGTAGCCATTATTTTCGAGGATCCGCGCGTTCCCCGGACGCGCTCACCCCGTCCTACCTACCTACCTACCTACCTACCGTGTGTCCGAAGTATCCGGAGCGAGTACTCCATGCTTTTCGAGCACGGGGGAAGGGAAGGGGATTTACGAGGGGTCTTGTAGTGTTTCGTTGCGCTTAAGAGCGCGCGTAGGGTAGAACGCGGCGGAGGTAAAGGCGGCCTTTGGTGTTGCCAGCCTCTTCAAATCTCGTGCAAACACTTCGGTGAACGATAGTGCGTTTCGCCCGGTACCGCGATTAATATCCCAATGAGGTCTCGCTCGGATCGCGCACGGGCTTCGTTCGTTTAATTCATTGTATCGCCGAATATACACTTCGTCGCGAAACAAGCCGTCTCGCTGCGCCGCTGTTCTTCTTGAATTAGAAGCCGGACTGCATAATGCGCCGTGGGAAAGAGGGAACAACGCGGGGATTCTGTACGTGTAACATGAATAAATTTATAGTAAAAACGTTTGCGCGCGATGGGGATGTGTGTTGAAATCGTCACTGAACTTCGCGAGCGCACCTGACGAATTTACAGCGGCTGTAATAGCGCGCGAGCTTTAAGAGCGCGCGCGATTAACATATTTATCGTGTGTTTCCGTAACGTTTTTGTGCTCGTCAGTGTCAAAAACGGGGGAAACACATCGCGACAAGTAATTGCCGCGGCGCTGAGATACGACCGCGTCGAAAAAGGTGGTTGTGTCACTTTTCGTCCGGTTATCCACTTGCCCAATTACATGCCCGCGATAAACGTGTTAACTGCCCATGTCCACCTTTTTATTTTATGTGAGTTTTATTGCGAGCCAATATGTAATATTGTAAATGAAATAAAACTTGAGAAATCGCGTTTAAATTAACGGCCGAGGATTAAATATGCAACTTGCAACTGCACAGTCTCTAAAAAAAGTTAAATAATTTAAAAAAAATAAATATAATGAACTTTAATGCAAATACTTTTTTTTTTGGAGAACAAGTTTTCGGAGTCTCTTTGAATGAAAGATGATAATTGTTTTGAGAGAAGTGACATGTTACCACGTGACAAGTAAAAAAATTGTTTAAATTTTACCATCGAGTAACTATGCGCGTACGATGGAAGTGAGCGCGCGAGAATGTCCTCTTCGAATTCAATAAAACCCGCCGCGACTTCCTTTCTCGCTTTATCTTCCCCGTCGTAACTGGAGTCTCGAGCATTATTACGCTGCTTGATTTCGCATCGAGCCAGCTGTCTCCGATTATTCGCTATAGAAATTTCGGGGATTCCAGTTGAAAAGGAGACCCCGACATCCTTTGCTAATATTTGAGGAGAGGCCCTGTGCAGTCTTGGGTCTTAGCGGACGTATGAGTCTCTCTGTCGTTGTATAATCATCCTTTTTTTGGGTCTCTTTCTCGACGAGTAGACGCATTTCTCAGTTGTGGAGTGAGCGTAATCGCTGTGTTGCACTTATCAAGCCAATAAAAGCTTTTGCTCGTGGACTTACACAATGAATTTATTTTATACAAAAATTAGTTCGATGAAAAGATGTTTCTATAAAGAACTAATTAATATATATTTGTTATATAATAAACATATATGTATATATGTTATATATGTATATATATTATATAATAAATAAATATATATATTTTTTAATATATTTAAAAAAAAAATTATAATATATTTTTAAAAAAAATTCTCTGTAGTATCTTTAAAGTTATTACTCCCGCGCGCGAATATGAAAAAAAAAAAAAAAAACACTGCGACACAAATAAGTTTATATCTTTTTTTTTAACGATTTATTTTTTCCGGTTCTTCAGTTATTCATATCTGGCGACAAATATCACGCTGGTATATCATGGCTGCCGATCTTGCGAAATTGATGAGCTAACGCACTCCGTTGATTAGTGATATCGTCAGTTCGGAGAACCCGTCCTTCGAACGGTGCCACCCTTCGCGAAATGCCTTTTCATCGAGTGATCCCACGAGGAACGATACGGAGCGATGAAGCTCGAGGGAGATCACGCGAACCGGAAGAGTAAACCAAAGTATTCTAAGTATTTGAACGACGAGGGATATAGAAATTGTTGCCCCTACGGAGTTTAGGGAGCGCGCGGTTTAAATTTTCTACAACTGCGCGTCCACACACACACACACACACTTTTGCCTTCTGTGTATACAGAATTTTTTTGTTTAGATAAAAATATTATAATAATATTCTCGACGTTACGCAAAAACAATTGCAACAATTTATTCGTGTGTGTACTTTCACACTTTTCTTTCGGTTTAAATGCCGCAATGCTGTAAAGAGAACTTCAGCGAATGCGCGAAGCGGCGTTTAAGTTCGTGTTGTTTTAAGCTATCCGTGACTTAGGGACCATCATCCCATTACGCCCGCTCTCGCCTCCCCGCGTGTAAGCCCGTCGTCTCGGGCCAAGGATCAGCAAGATGGTTAACCAGATAACACTTTGCAGCGCGTTACCAACGCTCGCGGTCGGCGGGTGGCTGTCGGTTGTACAGTGACGCACGCGTGTGTGTGGGTGGACACGTACGAGCGTGTGCAATGTGAGGCGTTGTGTATGCGTGACGCGCGAAGTCGAGAATGGGGCCCGAAGGTGGTTGGTATCTCGTTGGAGGGCGAGAAATACGAGCCGGCAGCTCGAGGCTCTTCCAACAGCTTGCGTGCGCGATCGAATCGAGAGGAAGCGGGTGTGCGAGATAGAGAGGGGTGTAGAGCGAGAAGGACGGTACATCCGCGCGCGCGGGGTAGCTTCGTCTGTTCGCACCCCCTTTTCGTTGTGCTCTTTAAAAAATTAGCTTCTTCTCCGCGCCTGAGCGTTCCCGCTGACATCGCCGCTTTATCGCGCGCGTTTCAGGACGCAAGAAATAAACGGGAGGGCAATACGGGACACACATATGAGTCAACGCGACATGAGTTTTGCATTTTTAATAATTTATATACAGCATGTAGAAATAAAGCGCGAAATAAAAAGTAATTTCAGCAAGTATAACTTTGTAGTGAAGTTTAATGATATGGAATTTTTACGTTAAAAATTATAATTTCTCCGAAAGATTTGAGGAAATTTTTAATAAACGTTAAACACAGAAAGGTGACAGAAAGATTTTTCTATCTTCACGCAATATTAAAATTATTCCATGCGCACGTTTAAGAAATTTATGATAAAGAATATTCATTTTTTTCTCATATATACGTTATATGTTGTTTAATTAATTGTAGTAAAATCTATTAAGAAACTTTCCAATTCTCTATCATGTAAGAATAGCATTAGAATATTGTACTTATTTATTAGACTTGGGACATCATCTGGAAACCTGTCCTAGACACGGCTGGAATACGGAGTTGCGTATAAGGAAGTGGTGCATTAATTCCGAGTTACCCTTCGAAATATCCTTCCACCCCCATACGTGTGCGCAACACGAAGACTGTTTAAGAGCGGCAGTTAGCCTGCGGGGCGGCCGGTAATTTGTACAGAGATATACGATATATAGACAATAACACCAGTAAGGGGCGCAGCAGCGTACCGACTAATTTGTTTATCATAAGTTTATCTTGATTTATCGCCGCGCCCTCATCCGTGCCGTTTCGTAATGCCAATCGTGACTTTCGTTCATTTTCTTTCTTTATTATCGAGCCGTGTTGTTTGGCAACATTTAGCAGAAAAAAAATAATAACAATAAATAAAAGTAAATATATTCCGCGTACAACTCTCGCGTAAGTATTTTTTTATTCGAGATACTTTCGCGATAAAAAAGACAATATTGTGGAATAATTATGTGGAAAGTCATTTCGCGCGGTCATTGTATTCATCCGATGAAATTTCGAGCGATATAAATACCTGGACAGTTGTGATAAATCATTGTACACATAATTCGAACGGAATGTTGAAAACTATTCGAGTGCATTTAATCCGACGTGGAAGGCAATATTATACATGAAAATCGCTCTCGCACGTCCGGCGAAGAGACAGTTTGATACCCTATATTCACGCAATGTCTCTACGCAATTAATTAAACAGTCGATTTTATTGATCGGCGAACAACGCGAATATATAATCTCCATAACGCGCATACATATATTTCGATTTGATTTTATTGTACGTTTGTAAAACGCGCGTACACACGAGCAAATTAATCTTGTATAAGCTGTACGATTCTTTGCAACGTGTGATAATGGTAGAACAAAAAAAAAAAAAAAAAGTTTAAAATAATATTGAAAAAAAAAAAAACTTCACATTCCGCATGTAAATAAACCGCTTTTGTGAATCACACACTGTTGAAATTCTGCTCGCTCTCGTGTACAGTTCACCGCCTTATACTGAGCGTTAAAGTGCGTTATGTCTGCTTATTAATCACCGCAGGAGTAGGTTCTACGAGCAACGTTGAAAAGGCAATCGTGTAATACGTCATAATTTCCATAGCGTGACTGGACACTCCTTCGGGTACACCTTCACAATTCTCACCGCATTAATGCGCGCGCGAGGGCCGCGTTTTATTCTTTTTCTTTTCTGGCTTTTACATAATTAACTCGTTATTTATCTGAATTTATATTACAGCCTTATTAGAGTGAAATTTGATACTTTACACTATATATATATATATATTTTTTTTTATTATTACAACACGGAAGTTGCATTACAAAATATTGATATATATTTTACAGAAGTCCAGAGAGATTGCAAATACACAAGCGTGTGTGTTTTTTTTTTTTTTTTTTTTTTTTTTTTTCTAGCTGCATCTTCTGCGTCGTATATATACAAATTGCACTCGTGCAAATTAAATGCTTGCTCATAATTAAGCGATAGCTCGGATACGCTACGCGGAGTGTTCGCGTAATAAATAATTATAGATATATATACACGTATTTTGTGATATAGTTTGTAATAACTTTGTGTCCTCGTTAGGCGTGCTCATTACGCATTTAGATAAGATCGTAATGCGACGTACACTCACAGGAAGATGAAAATATAATTATCCGTTACCGTTTTATATCGGCGAGAGACAGTCACACACACACACACACACGCGAGATACGCAACGACGATGCGAGTCGAGTCATCCTCTTATGCGCGACGCGGACTTGCACGCGAAAAATTAAAGTGGCAAATTGGTGACATGACTCTATGCGCGAGGGTGCGCGTGTACGTATACGTATCTCTATATATACCGTGCGCACATGCATCGCGTAAAAGCTGAACGTTCGTGTGTATACGATGCACGAACGGAACGCTCGACTATATAGCGCGCGTTAATTCGAAGCGGTCAGTTAATTAAAGTAATCGAGATAGTAGACGGAGCACTCGGTAATTAGTAGCTGCGGCTAACGCGATATAATGCGATCTTGGATCGGCTCGCGATCACCCCAAGCAGACCTGGAAGCCAAGACTTTTACACGATATTTCGAATACCGTCAAGAAGATAGATAACAGCGAGAACTTGGAGCCACAAGGTCGCGCACAAGATTAGCTCACTATGATTCTTGATAATCGTGCAACGATTCCACGAGAATTTTGCAAAACATCGTAGCAACGCAAAAGTAGAATATTTATTGTTTTTGCGTGCAATTAATATGCAATAGAGATTAAAAAAACGGATTATCGCAATATTACGGGATAAAACACATTTCTACAAATAAATTGTTCCACGATGATAATTTTTGCACGTTTCTCTCGTTGTTGCTAATGCGCGATTACTTTTCAAAGCGAATAATGCGTTCTAAGCTCACGGAAGTGGGTGCGCGAGCGTGCCGTAGAACGAAACCGAGGTGCACGGGCAACCGGAAGTTCATGCTTATTCACTGAGCACCGAAAGGGCGACCAAGTATAATTTACGTATAAATTAAGTGGAATGAATCAACGGCAGACGATTAATCGCAATGGCCCACCAGCGATAATAACAATATACTCTGGCTCGCTTGTTTACGAGCGTTAAACGCGAACGCGCGTTTACGTTTTTCATTATCCGGTCACGTGGATAATATTTAGTGCGCGTTTCCACCTTTTCACATGATGCCTGGCATCTCCTGGTACAAATGTGCGTTCACCTTGCTTTCATATGCAAATATATGTGAGTGGTGATTATAGTTTAGCGCTCTCTGGCAGAGTGATTTTCTGAAGAAACTGAAGGTCAAGAAACCTGTGTGTGTGTGTGCGTCTTTTTTTACGGTATTGTTAAAAGTGACAAGTGGTAATTACAATTTATCTTGATTTTGTTATTTTTTTTTAAATTTGCCTCTGAATCAAGTTGATTATTACGGTACGATTATGCATAAGAATGAAATACGAACAATGAGCATATTTTTTTTCTTTTTTTTTTTTTTTTTTTTATACAATAGTTAGCACTAGAACGAGCAAACCCGTCAAAATGAACGAATTTCAGAAATGCAATGTATGTGCACAAAAACTGTTCCAAGTAGGTATATTTTGTATTGTATTTTGAAAAGAAAACAAGTGTAAAATATAAAAAATCTTTGTAGCTGAAAGTGTTTTTTCGTTAATTAATTATGTAAATATTACATAAAGAAATATAATAATGAATAAAATGTTTCTTTTTTCCAAACACCCGTCAAATTGACAGACATGGTAAAACTAGATATACGTTCAATCTCAATTCTCATTTTAATAGTTAGAACCAGAGGTCATTCTAGTGTTAATAACAATTTTGATCATTAATTAAAGTACATCTTCACTAGATTGCAAAATTAAAAAAGAAAAAAAAACGAAAGCTTATGTCGCTATAAAAAGATCCTTCGTGATATTGAAAAACAAGAGTTCTCGAAGTTGTGCGCCGACGTGTAATATACGTGGCACACACGTGGCACGTGAAGACGATATTATTGATGGATATACCGTGAGAAGTGGTACCGTTTATGAAAACGTGATTCCCATACTTCACAGCGTTGGCCTGGGTAGTAGCGCGCACCACACGAAAAGGGGAAAGAGGATGAAGCGATGCGAGGGTAGGCGGATCGCACGGAGTAAACAGGCCGTGAAATTACCTTTTAAATATTAGATTATGATTAAATGTGTACCTACCTCTGAGGCACTAAATGTTCAGCCACCACCCTACGCGCAGTTCATAAAGCCCGATGGGGGTGGTTTACGGCGCGGCGGATGAGACTGGAGCCCACTCCACTCGAGGCACTATATCGAGATATCAATCAGCTCTTGGCATCAGATAAGATTGGCTGCTCAGGAAGTGAGTGCCTTTCAAAAACTCGGATGATGTTTCCCTCGCAGACTGACAGCCGTCGGGATTTTTTTTTTTTTTTTATACATCTTGTTTTATAAGAGCGATAGTGTGTGTTATACAATGTGTCGCAGTATAGAACAGAATGTATATTCGTTTTGGAGAAATTATTTTACATAATACGCGAATGTTGGTTTTTTAGATCGAGAAAATGCACAACCGCAGCTTTATTAATTTGTTCGGCTTTATCGCGATGCTTTTTTGCTTCCTGCGCTATTCCCGCAATATTTATCGCTTTTTACACTTGCGCGCATCGTTCCCGGGCAGCTGTCATGACGCGCCAAGAATTCGTTCCGACTTTAAGCACGCTTGTATATTACGTCGTCCATAAACAATCCGGGTAAGAGTTCTCTCGCGTTCTTTCGATCGATAATCTTTTCCACGCGACGGCGGATGTTTCTCAGTATAAACTTACACACACATGACGGTATAAATTATAATAACAATGTCAAGCTTTGTTGACACCTAATTGAGTATCGTTAACGCGCACCGGGTCTTAAAAGTGTACGCAACGACACCTTCGCCGATAAATTTTCACGCAGTTGTCTATTAAAAGGAGGCGTGGGTATAAGCGCGCGGACGCGTCTGGGCCCGCAAGCCGTAAAAAGGCCGATCGTGATGGAGGCAGGTGTTTATATCCGGCCTCTTCGCGACCGGTGGCCGCGCCGTTCTTTCCGTTCCGCGTCCGTCCGCACGCGCATACGATATACATACATATGCATAAAAAGAATGCGTAATGCCCAGTGGGCATTGTACGCCCCCGCCGCAGCTCGTAATTTTCGCCGAACTTTCCGGCAGCGTATAAGCATATGCATTGCTCACTTAACAAGATTGATATAGCGAGATATACGCGTCGGGGAATATGTGTGCGTGTGTGTGCGCGCGCGCGCGCGAGTGCGTGCGAGCGTCCGGCCGTGCGTGTGCATCCGCAATTACGCGCGACGGAGGAGGATACGTAACAGATAATTAATGCAAACGAGGGCTCGACCCGGGTAAATTTTGGACCGACAGGACCTGTCGGGAAGGCGCGAAGGTGGAACGCGGACAGCTTAGAGAATTATTTACGCGTTTCCGCGCCGAGAGAAGCCGCGGAATTTTAAATTAGTAGACGATTGATGCGTATCTGAAAAACATATGGGATATATAATTCGGAGACTAATTTAAATTCGAGGTTTCTTTTATTCGTTTGAATTTAAAAATGTTCCTTGTTCGTTATTTTGTACGTACCTCTTCCTCGCGATGGAAAAAAGTGCGCGACGAAGTTGTTGATGCTCGAATGTGTCGAAACGCAAGCGGTGGTTTGCGTAACGCTTTCTGACATTTGCTGCAATTGAAAGGTTTGTCTTAATAACAGAAACGCGAGATTAACACTCCCTCGTTGGTTGTCCCAGTCGTTGATCGACAAGGAGCCACCGCCGTTCAAGTCCACGTCCCGCTATCACGTTTGAGGGCAACGAGGAGTTTCAAATCTCCGAGGAGAGTTTGCCGACTAAAACCAACCCCTACCGATTGCTTGAAGGGTCCCGCCACAATACAAGCAATAACACGTACCGATTCCGCCGCCCTCTTGCCCCGGCAATCTCACTGTCGACTCCCCCCTATGCACGCACCCTCTCTTACCTTAATCGACGAAGGATGATTTGGTCTTAAATAAACTTCTCACCTCCGTCAACTCGCAGACCACATTCCCCTCTTCGATCCTCCGCCATTTATCACATAAATCGTCGAGTGGTCATTTTGATTACGGATTTACTCCGCGCCGCTGCTTCGCCGGTTTCTCTCTTTCGAGTTCGCAATTGAATTTGACGTTTAGGGAAAAAAAGGAGCTAAATGATTTTCTATAATAAAAAAATTGAAAACATAAAACTCACTTACGTTAAAGAAAGCAGAAACTGATCTATGTTGAAGTTTCGGACAAACGCTTTTTATTTTCAGAAAAAGTTTTAACTTGAAATTCAGATTTTTTTTTATCAACAATTCTTGACTACGTAAAGAAAACCGAAACCGTTCGCGATGTGTTAAAATAATTGACATACTTTCGGTTACATCGTAAAAAGGAACACACTTTCGCGCAAACCTCAAAGTTACAAGGACTCGGCAGCAAGGACAAAAGAATATCGAAAGAGGTGGAGTTGCATGACGTGAGGCGAGACGGTATTATTCTGCTCGAGACGAACAGAAGCGCACATATAGAACGTGTGTACGCCAACATCCGGCCACGTGTCTTCCACGAGGTAGACCAATGGAAGTTGCGATATATCGCAAGGAAGGACCAACCTGGACGCGAGGATCTCGAGGAAAGCGCGGACGGTCTCGGCGGCACGCGCCACCAGAATTATTCAAATGGAATTCAAAACGAGCCAGCTGCCTTCGGCTAGTATCTGAATTGGGAGGGGGAGAACGAACCAAGAAGCCATACGCTGTACATAAGGTCTTTTTATGTTGCTCGCCAGCACGTCCCCGCCCTCTATATTTGCCCGGCAATTTGACACCGATTTACTCGGTCTACGTACGAGTCAAATCGGAAATATCGCGGGTGAATAATAGAGACATCCGAAAACCCGATGATTTGCAAAAACTCGATTCCACTTGCGTTCACGAATAATTACCGTCGTTGGAATATACGTTTTGCGGCTAATGAATTAAAATCTTCAGAGAGAAAGAGAGAGAAAAAAAATAAAAATATTTGTCAGCAAACATTGAAGTACGTAGAAGCATAAAATTACGAAAAAAATTCGACAGTCTCGTTTTTTTAAGTTTTTCTTTGTCAGACATAACGATATTCATTCGACAGTTCTCCCGGCAATACCATTTCTGTTCAAATAATTTCCGCAGGATTTCTTTCGTGTTCCAGCCGACCCGGCGTGACCCGGGGGATTAAATTGTGACATTTAACGTGTAATATCCTATATAATCTTGTATGAAAAGCGCCGTGCAGCTCACGATAGAATAAAGCCCGCTTCGGTGGGAGGGGTGGTTTCTCAGGAGCGTTTAGGAGGACGGTTAAAGGTATTGAGCCGTCCAACCCACTCGCGAGAGAGAGAGAGTTCTGTGCTTCTGAGACCAACGGCAGAAACCCTCGGGGGTTGGGGGTGGCAGATGGCAGCCACCGGACCAGTTCTTTCCGGCACTTCGTTCCGCCGGAATCGTCCGGATACTCATTTCAGAAAAGAGTAAGAGATTAAGTAGCTGAGGAGACGTTGGGTTGTCATCGCAATGACGATTAACGTTCTCTCTCTCTCTCTTTCTCTCTCGCTGAAGAATATTTCGAAAACAATCGAACTTCTTAAATAAAAGCGGAAGATGTCTTAAAGAATAATTGAGTTTATTATATGAATTCTGTTGTATCTTTGTATTCTGTATATATTACATTATTGTATTATTGTATTATTAAATTAGAGCAATTTTTTAATTTTAAATAATTTTGTATGTACGCGTGACTTATACTAAAGATGATGTTTTGATGTCTGTTCGTGAAACAATTCCACGATTATACAAAATATCACGTTCGAGAATGGATATATTCGGCAAGAATGTTGCTCTGCACGCAAATATCGTTTATGACTATTGCTTCCTTATCAGATAGCAGTTATGTGCTCGATTTAGGATACGTGCAGCCTATTACGTCGGCGATCCATTGATAAGCACGTCAAATCCGCCAGCAACACACTCTCCCGGCAACTAAACCGTGCTATTGAGAGCCCCCGCTACTATTGGAATCGATCATCGAACGCCTTCCGAGATTGAAGTATCCTCGATTCAACCTGTCTTACGACGCGCGTCTCGGAAATCAACTCGGACTTCATTTTTTTTTTCGTCCGTCACAAAATAAAGAATCATATGTTGCGAATCTCGTGTGTTTTGCTCGACTGTACTTGTAATGAACGAGCTTTTAATTTGTACAACAGCTATTAAAACAAAAATAAAAAATGGTCAAAAATCTTGTAATTATCACACACAAGATTAATAACACAAGTCTGCATGGTTTTGTATTCTGAAAAAGAAAAGTTGTTTTCTACGTAATTTTATGCGCTGACCACGAATCTGGTCTCAGAAATTGTCTATCACGTCAGATTTTTAAGATAAATAGGGTAAAATGGTCCAAAAATGATGATTTTGGCTATATTTATAAAAATATTATACGGAGAAAGTAAATTATTTTAAACATTGTTGTTAATGACTTCTTATAGTACTATCCTTTTTCTTCAAAACCCATTTTTATTTATTAACGTGCGATTGTTTTTCGCCGAGATACATTATTTTGAAGTTATAAACTTATCAGAACATAGAAATATAGCCTTTTAACAAGTTGAAAAAACTGGGCACCAGCATAAGTAAACTAAATGTAGCAACTCTTAAATGTCTTTCCAGATTCGTGTTCAGAGCACAAAATTACGTAAGAAACCACCATCAATTTTTAAACACATGTCAACACCCTTAAATTTGCAGGCCTGTGTAATAGATTTAAAAAAAAATCTCTCGATAAAAAGCCGCAAACGAGAATTGTTCAGAAATTCGATATTAATATTAAGAGCAAAACTGACATCATCTCTCTTCACATAATAAAATTACAAGCTCAAATTGCACTCGGTTGAACTTTAATACAAGGCTGTCTCCCAAGAAGGAGACGTTGCTTATCCTTCCCGAATCATACTGGTCGTATCCCGATCTGTACTGGTGGCAGCCGGCACGCGCCACTCAAGGAGAGCCCCTATTCATCTTAACCGTGATTCCCGAAGACGCGTGTAAGTACATATCGTACGAGGCAAATGGCAGGCGAGACTTCCGGCACCGGTTTCCCCGTCTCACCTTTGCACACAACGTCGTCTCCTGTACTACGAGTATCGGGTTCACGGTCCATTCTTCCTTCGAGAATCGAGATCGCGATTGAATGTCGAGAGCGGAAGCGGCGCGTACGCGTCCTCCCCCTCTCCTTCTCCCTCTCTTCTCTGCGCGTGTATGTAAGTACGCGCGCGTCGCGCCACACGGAACCTCTTTTTTTTTTTTTTTTTTTTTGACGCCCCAAGAAACGAACAATGAGCGCACACACGACCCACTCGCCAACGATTATTCCAATTAGAAAAATTCTGAATTCCGAAGTCAATTTTAAATTTTCAACAATCAAAAAAGATTTTGTTTTTCAAAAGTTATTCTCACACATATTTGTTCGACGATTTTTACGAGAAAATTGCGCGGCGAGAAAACGTTACATTTTCTGCGTAATATAAAATCTCTTGACTCCATACAATTGAGTCATGTTTTATTTATGAAAATTTCCAATTCCAGTCTCGTTTGCGGATCCTCGTTTTTCGGAGAGAGCGAGCGCATGTTACGAAAGCGGTCATGTAGGGTGGCCTCTGAATGGGCCGCGAAGTGACAATGGCGAGGCAATTGTTTCGCTGACTTTTATCCCACTCATTATTCGGCGCGACTATTATGATCGTCAGCGACCGATTGTCAATTACGGAAGGCCTACGGTGTCGGATTACCGTGCCCATTGTCGAGAGAGAAACGCGCGGGTACACGCCGAAAATACGAAACGAGCACACGAACGCGGCGCGATACGAGCGGGCGGGCGTTCACATGCGTCGGCGATAGGCACGTGTACGTGTTTTCCCGCTTAAACGGTTCTCAGAATTTATGCATTTCCGTCCGAGTGAGTGCGCGCGTGAGGAAGAGGATTATGAGAAGAATTAATCGCCTCGCAAGACCCAAGGTTGTTACTTTTACGAGCTCGTGACGCGAGTTTACGACGCGGCTACGCGCGCGCGCGCGCGTCCGAGCGATTCCGCTAAAAATTCAGGCGCGTTATTGAACGATGGTGCTGCTCACGGTCGTAAATGTCCGAGCGCGAATTTGCATGCGG
>QVNW01001065.1:0-39187 GCA_014825475.1 Pseudomyrmex flavicornis
AGATATATATACGTATATATAACTTCGTCGCGTTATCATTGCTTAATATAATGATAACCGTACTGGTCGTAATTTTCAATTAATGCGACTTTTTCTGTCGAACGCACTATATAGCGGCTATAAAATATGCATTCTCTCTCTCTCTCTCTCTCTCTCTCTCTTTGTATTTCTCTTTCCAGCTCACACACATGCATATATGCGTACGTGTGCACGCGATTAACTATGCAGTTAGTTAATTCCGATATATATAACTTCGTCGGGGTAATAACCGCGCGCGTCAACATATATCTCTATAAATATATAGTTAACTTTATGTTCTTATGTAGCGTTCTTAAGTAAAAGCTACAAAATATCAATACGCTGTGCGCACACACACACGCAATCTCTCTCTCTCTCTCTCTCTTTCTTTCTCACTCAAGCGCTCAATAAACACACATACACACGCTTTCTTACGCACGCACATTTTCCACTCTCTTTTTCCACTTTCTTGTGTCATTCCTCCTTTAAATATTTTTTTGTTTTGCACACATTTTTATTACGAAACATCGTACATGCACATCTCGATGTTTTTCTCTCTTATCATCTCATTAAAAACTCACGTACGTTCGTATTGACGCGCTTTCTTGTGACAAAACGCATACTTTTTTTTTTTTTTTTTTTTATTTTTTTGCTCAGCAGATTCGATAAATTCTCTCTATTGTTTACAAGCGTTTATACTCGACCTGTTATATATTTATGCGATTTATTTTATTGCTTTTTTTTGCTCCTTTCTCTCTCTCTCTCTCTTTTTCTGTGCCGCACATTTCGCTAATCCGGCCACGTTTTAAGCGTGTGTACGTAAATAATTGTGATTGGCTATGTCGTTGGGAAGGCTTAAACTATTGCGTATGTAAAAATCGCTCGTCTATCGCATCTTCGCGCTCTTTCTCTCACACGTTCTCTCACACTTTTTCTCTCTCTCTCTTTCTCTCACTATCTATTTTCCTAATTATTATATTCTATCGGGCGTGCATCTTGTTAATGTACAAATCTTGTTTGATGCACGGCCGTTCTACGAATTTATTGCTTTTGGATTCCCCGGCTTCCTTGGGACCATCCAATTGGAACAATATTCTGTAAATATCAGTCGTACTCGCGAGATCGAGATGGGAATCGATGGGTGCATGGGAGGAGAATGCGAGGGCGGGAGGGAAGGGGAGGATCGCTTAAATTGGCGAATTTTTTGTTTTTGTGAGTTTACGGAGAACTATCACAATTACGTACAATATTCGATATTTATATATGCGTAATAGGTAAGGTAAGATTCACCTTATATCACATCTATCCTGAAAGTGTCGCGGCCGTTTTTATTCGCTGTTCGAATCAAGGAGGATGATTTCGTTGCGTTCGCGGATCTCCTCTTCGCTTAATCATGTGCCCCGATTTGCCGCAGTGCTTTTCTTAATGTATTCTCTCGCGTAATCAATCGGCGAAACACGCGGAGAAAGCGAAGATTAATGAACGAGAAATTTCGTAACATACATACACATTTTCAGCTCGGAAGTTGTTTCTGAAATTACGTGAAATTCTATTGTTACGCGCGTATCAAAAGTCCGTAAGTATTATGTAAATTCTATTGTTTTTTTTTGTTGTTACTTATGAGAGCGCATGTCTGTATCGTGCATTTATTGAATCGTAAAGAGTGTGGAAATCATCCTCGTTACTTCGAGACAAAGTCTCTTCACACCGTTCGACAAGCAACTATCTTGTGGTTTCGCTACAACAGGAATATTAATAATAATTCAGAATCGCGTTATCGCAGCCGAGAAGAAATTTGCTATTTTTTATATCAGGGAGCCGTGTTTTATTGCTTTTGTCTCTCAACATCATCGTCACAGTTCCTTCAAACCTGTAATTGACACTGCCCGTACTCGCATGAAACGCATTAAACACGCTAAATAATAATTTACTGGCGTATAGGCACTTTTTCTCTGTTTCTTTTTCTCTCTCTCTTTCTCTCTCTTTCTTTTTTTCTTTCACTCTCTCATTCTCTCTCTCTCTCTCCCATTTTCTCATTATCTCACTTTCTCTCTCATTCTTCTGTCCCGTCTCATGGGGAACTCGCGCTGTAAAATCTGTTGCTTTCTAAAATCGTTGTATCTCCTTTCCGCTTCTTACCACTAAGTTTTAAGATCACGTTTATTTGGAGTTTTTTTTTTAACATGGACTTTGAGTTTTCTAATTTAATAATACAAGAAAAGATCGTCGAGAAGATGAAAAAGGAAAGAAGAGATAGTGTTACGTTTTACAATAGACGGAAAAGGAGAGAGGATTTTTGACCGCAGTGTTTCGCACATTTGACATACATGTTTTTTTTTTGTTTTTTTTCAATTGCAATTAATGTATTTTTCATCGAATTTGCGCGTTGTCCGAAAAACAATAATAATAAGTCAATTTTTCGTACGATTTGCAAGTAAATTACATATTGAAAGTAGCGGTTGTGCAATTTTAGCAAATACAAATATTGCAAAACAAAAAAATACGAAAACTATATTCAAAAGAGATTTGAAATGAACAATTATTATTATATAATACACAATATTGGTTCTGTTCAAATCCATTTTGACACGTTGTGACAAAACCGGGCTTTGGGGATGGGATCTCGTAATTCGAATTCACGCCTCATCGCGTCTCATACGAGGTAACTCGGTTTCAAGCATATCGTAATTCCCTTTGGTGTCTGCGCACATACGACCGGTCCGGCTATCGATTTCGTCGCTTATTTAATCCACCGTTTGGAGCTTGCCTCGGTCAACACCAACGTCAGTTGAAAGGCTGTTCATTATCGTTAAATGCGTTACCTCGCATGTACGAGCGCGCACAGTTTTAACAACGGACAAATCGCTCGATACTCCTTTTGGTTACGCGCGCGTTTTTGTTTTCTTTTTTTTTTTTCGAACATCAAGCTTTGTCTAAACACATGCGCGCACACTCACGCATACACACAGGCACGGGCATGCACACAAAGAGAACACGCGTGTACATTTACATAGTAACAGACAAAGTGGACAGCACAGTAAATGACAGGTGTAGAAGACATTTCCACCACAACACGAAGTACGAAAAGTGATCATCACACAATTTCCAAGGAACCGGCCTGTATATTAACCATCTAACTATAACGTAATAACAGTCGCCGGACAATTTCGAAACCGAGTTCGATATTTTTTTTTTTTTTTTTCGGCTTTCGCTTAAGGCATCCCGAAAGTGCGGCGCGCGAATAATACGCGTCTCTTTAGTTTTTTTATTTTTTTTTTTTTATTTATAGATTCACTTATTTCTTTTCACGAACAAAACGAACGCGAATTAATCGAGTGTTCGCGAGATCGGAAGTTACTATTCGCTCGCACGAATCGTTCTTGCTTTCGCTCTTTCTCTCTCTTTCTTTTTCTCTTTCTCTCTCTCTCTCTCTCTCTCTCTCTCACACTCTTTCTTTCTCTGTTTGTACTTAATATCACTATTATTAGTCGATTACGTCGCTTACTAAGATTGTATTGACTCAATATTGACTCGTTTTCCACACATTCTCGAGCGATTTCGTTTCTTCTTCTTTTTCTTCTCTCGGGATGTTTTTCTTTTTATCTCGGATTTTCTCGATCGCAATTCGCGATCATTTCTCGTGACACAGAACCGACAAAAACAAATTGCGCGCTTCGCAATTGCACAATTTAATTCTGCGACGCGGCGCGACGCATGTTCTTCAAATTGCCACGTGCTTTTAATTGCGACTTCGTTGACATACACATTTTCGGAAACTATTTATACATGTAACTACGCTAATAAATTTATCTCTTCGAGATAAATCTCGAGAGCTCTCTTTCTTTCTTTCTTTCACGAATATAATAATGTATATTCGTTTTTTCATTATCAGTGTATAAATATTCAATTTGACAAGTTATTAATTTGTTAATTAATGTAAGTATGTTTTCTTTTTTATATTGATTCGTTTGTTTCGCGATTTTGCGATGGATGTGTTTCCTCAGCGCCGTCGAATTAATTGCGAATCGCGAGCGTCGAAAAAGTAATTCTCGAAATAGCCGAACGTCGAAATTTCGCGCGCCTGGATTGGCTCAGATATTTTGTACATTCTCATTGCTTGGACATTACACGTTAAAAATTATTCTAGATCGCTTCGCTCTTGTACGAGCACGCTATTATAGAATACGAGAGATGAGTCGTAAGTTTTTTTTTTTTTTCTCAATCGCTCGCTCGCGCGTTCTGAAGTATCAAAAGGGTGTTCTGCGTTACTTATCGGCACGATTCATCGGGAGGAATGCAAAAACAGCCGAGACATCATATCATATATTTATTATTATTGACGTGGCACCCCATTACACTCGCTGTCAGCAAGTATAGTCGCGCACGACTTTTTATTTTTATATATACGCGCGCGTATGTTGTGTGTCGCCGCTAAAATTCGACTAAAATTAATTTCTCTTTCGCCTGGATTGCGTTATTGCTTTCGGATTAAGACGCGAATTGCTTAGTTTTTTCGTTGCTCTACCAAAAGAGTTTTAAATCTTGTGTAAAACTCCGCGCGATAAATAAAAAACTTTGCTCGATTATCCCACGAACAAAAGTTTGTTTGGTGTTCACTGGTGCGCTTGTGTGTATTGGGAAAGCGTACGTGTATAACAGACAGCACTTTCGTTGTGTGTGTGTGTGTGTGTGTGTGTGTGTGTGAAGTTGCGCAATTAAAATAATCAAACCATTTGGAAACGAGGAAGATATATCCTTAGTTTCTTTTTTTCTTTAACATCCAGCGCGAAAATAAGGAAAACTTTTCGAAAACTTTCGTGAATACCTCGTAGTTTGCGCCATCGAAACTTCCGGTCGGTTGAAACGTCTATTATCTACTTAAAGTTCCTTTCGGTACGAAGTGCTTGACTGAATTTTGCGAATGCACTTTTGGGGCGAAAGAGGGGAGGGGAGGAGGTTTAATCCACCGTGAAAAGATGTTTCGAGTTTTGACGTGTATTATTGTCGCGAGTCTCGCATACGTACTTCGCGAGAAGCTCGTCGAATTTATATACGGATTTAATTAATGCTATCTGCAGCGGCTTTCTTTCAGTTTCTACAATTTCCTTACAAACCGTGAAAATGTTTTAATTTTACTTCGTCACACATGTAAAACGAGAATTATTATTTTTTTTTGTTAAATAAATTTTGCACTTTGTAACGAACATATATGATGTGTGTGTGTGTGTGTGTGTGTGTGTGTGTGTGTGTGTGTGTGTCGTACCTATCGGGAATAAAAAAACAAAAAACAGTGGATTCGAGACCTTCACGCCGATATTTATCTATATATTGCCCCAATTAGGGACCAAGCTCTCGCCAGCATAACATAGTTTATAATAATAATAGTTTACTTTATCTTGCTGCTTAATACAATATGCTTTATTAAGTGCAGATTTTGTTTAAATATTCCTTTATTGCCGCTACGCCTAGTACTCGTGACATCGTTGTGTATATCGCCCCTATCTATATATATATATAATATATATATAATTTATATACATATGCGTTCTTTTGTTAGCCACCACGTGACGGAAAAGAAAACGCGGGACGAGACTGAAACCGACGCTAAATCGTAAGGATATTTAAATAACATATCCCTCGGTTATCGATGATACTTTTACGAGGTCGAAGTCGCCTTAATATATATATATATATAATATATGTATACGTGTGTGTACGTGTTGTCAGTAAAATTGCGTGGTGTGTATACGAGATGTGTGTAAAGTGAGAGTCCGCGTATACGTTTGTTTGTTTTTTCTTTTTTTGTTTTTTTTTAAGTGATATACTTACTACGAGATGTGCACCAGTAAATGCGCGCGTCAACATCCTCGTTACACTTCCCTCGCGATACGAGTGTTCCTCTCGCTTCTGCATTCGTTCGGGACGTTGCGATGATTAATCCGCTCAATTATCCCGGGCTCAATTATCGTACTTCGACTTTCAATTTTCCCGACGTTCTCTCTCTCTCTCTCTCTCGTTCGCTCGCTCGCTTTCACTCTGCGTGGAAAACACGGTTCTCTCCCTCTTCTCTTCAAAATCTCATTTTCCCTTCGTTCCTACGCGATCATTCGCGATGCGCGAATCGGAAGTGCACAAGCGCGGTGTCGTAACGAGCGTA
This sequence comes from Pseudomyrmex flavicornis, assembly GCA_014825475.1. Taxonomy (NCBI): domain Eukaryota; kingdom Metazoa; phylum Arthropoda; class Insecta; order Hymenoptera; family Formicidae; genus Pseudomyrmex; species Pseudomyrmex flavicornis. The sequence continues at coordinate 6,176 of QVNW01001065.1, forward strand.
TAATCAGCGAGGAAGCTTGCACAATCGTGACATGAATGCTCCGTTTTCCAACGCGCAGTTCACGTGACGGGTAACGGTTCGCCGCCGCGAACGATAGACATCGGTAATCCGATGTAATTTCTCCTTGTATTTATGGATGAGATACGTCGCTGGCGTTTCTACACGGAATTCGTTATCGAGCTATACGCGATATTTCTCTCTCTCTCTCTCTTCTCTCTTCTCTCTCTTTCTATGTAATCCTGACATTTCAGTGGAAGTTATTTATCGCGGTGGCAAAACGTACTTTTGCGCGTTGAAGATTAATTGATGGGACTAAATAATGAAGTGAGTCTCGGTTTTCCAACGAGTCTTTTGAGCTTCCGGATTTTATCTGAAGAAAAGGTATAATGGAGATTTAATTCGTATTGATTTTTTCAAAAATCATCTAATAGCCCCACACGACGATTAGAAGTCACCAACGGGACTTCCTTGGGTTTCAGAATTTCTACGAATCTTAAGATTTCTACAAATTGGATAACTCGTACGTATATATATATTTTGACTTAATCAATCTAGAGCGCGCGGTCCAATTACGCGGGTTATATAATGTGTGTGTGTGTGTGTGTGTGTGTATGTGTGTGTATTTAAGCCTTAGAACTAGGATTTTTTTTTTTTGAACACATCCATCTTCAAGTGTTGTGCTGTTAAGCGCATCTTATTATCAACAAAAAAGAATTGGAAGTGCGAAACACTACATCACACTCGTTTGAGGATGCTTAGAACATTGTTGTAACAATATAGTGTACATACGTATGTATACAACTCACACGAGAACGAAACCTTGTTGTAACAAATTAATTAAAATCTTACATCTTACTTTGCTTTATTGAATGATAATGCGCACGAAGCTGAATGATGAATTTCAAGAAAGCATATTGATACTGATGCTGTTATATTAAATGCAAGCATTATGTTACGGAGTTAAATTGGACCTCGATGTTACACGTTTTTTTTTCCGCGTTACGCGAAAGTCAGATCTGTTCGTTCCTTTAAATAACCGCGACGTTTATTTAACCGATCGCACGTAACAAACGTGAAACGTTAGCGAAGATGATAGTTGCATCGTAATAATCGACAGTTATATCATAATGACGTTGATAAATGACAGCGCTATTGCGATGCAAAATTGTATAAGTTGCGATAGTGCCCGACGATGATAACGTTCTAGGCGTTTTAATTATAATGTACTTCAACTTAGCAATGAGTTGTCCAAATAAGTGTGTGTGTGTGTGTGTGTGTGTGTGTGTGTAGGTGTGTGTAGGTGTTGTACGTGTATGTGTGAAGTGATCGATACTGTTGACAATGTAATTATCGATCAGGTTAATTAAAATTCATAACGTGCTTGTATTTTCATTTTAAACTGGCATTTGAAGTAACTCGAAGCGCTTGTTTAAGATACTCTATAAACTTCAATAATTTCTACTTCTGCTTACTTTACTCGTAGGGTTTTTTGGTCGCCGTTAATTATTATATTTGTGCTGTTCGTATATGAAATATATGATTCCTCTTTTGTTTTTTTTTTTTTTCTTGTAAAAGGAACACGATCACATTCAACACGTTTGGTACGATTATTATATTCTCGATGCAAAAAATTCTCGACACACGCGAGAGCGTCGCAGAAGAGTCATTCCCGCCATTTTCATATCTGACGGGGGATCTTTTTTTTTCTTTTTTTTATTTGTTCTTCTATTTCGCGATTAAGATCGCAACAGCGCTAATTCACACGATGATGATTAGCGGTGGTTTTTTTTCTCGCGCGACAAGCCTGACACTGAGAGAGAGTGTGTCTGTCTTGTTTACATTTTCGACGATCCGCGATCGGTTGTAAGAACTGATCTCCGGCGCGATGACAGTTGTGTGAGAGTGTACAGAGTAGCACGTAATTGTGGATCCAAGGACCCGCCGTCTCTCTTAAGCCGCGTCTCTTTTTTGCAAACGTTTCCGTTTTTTTTTTTTTTTTTTTTTTTTTTTTCTTACGCGCCTAAGGCAGCTAACAAACGGATAAAAAATCGTCAAGGCTCTCGTTGGAAGGATTACAAATTACGTTTCGCGTTTTATATCCGATATCTCTGTCTAACACAGTTTATCTTCTACTCGAGAGAGGAGAATATCTTGTCGTCGTCTCGTATCGAGAGAAAATCCGAAGATCTACAAGTTCGAGAGTCGGCAAAGTCTATATGAAAAGGTTGAGCGCTTTCTCGCCGCGTGAAAATTTTCGCGCCTTCCGGCGCGAGATTTCTCTCGATTTTCGGATTTGATGACGTGAATAATAGAGCGGCGCTCGCAATCGAGGAAAAATGTGTGTATGTGTGTGTGTGTGTATGTGTGTATGTCGCTTTATCCTCGATTACTTGCAAAGTTTCTCGCGGTCAGCCACGCGGGTTTGCGCGGGTTTTACGCCGCGAGAGTATCGATTCACTCGACACGCAAACCGATTTCGATTCGTCAGGCGACAAGCGCGCGACATGCGAATTGTTCGCCGTTTAGCGCGGTACATAGGGTAACATGCATCATGAGATCTCCGTTTTCCGCGAGTTGTATGTATATGCGTATATATACGTGTGTACATCTGTGTGTCGCGTGTCTTCTGGAAATTACGCAAGCCCATCGAGTCGCCGCCAATTAACGCGGATTGCATCCGCGGACGCATATCGGCGCATCGATCTGCGGCGTTGCAATTGCAACGACAGCAGAGCGAAATCGAGTTGACAGTTTGTCCGGAATCGGATTCTGTTTTCGATTAAAACTCGCCCGCCGACCGGCGTGTTTTTGTTACTTTGTTGACGAATAGTTGGCAAATATCCTGATTAGTCAAAAGCGATTACAAAATTGCGCTCTTCCCTTTGTCCGTTCCGCTCCGCGTGTACATTTGTAATTTTAAATTCGATATTTTCACGCGAATCGCACAGGTTTCAATTGCGCGCGTAGATTCTATTCGCTAAATCCGATTTTTCGATCGGATAAAACCGCGACGAATATTACAGCGAAATCATAAATGACGAGTTCGCGCTGGCCGGCACGAAAATGCTGTACATTGAGACAAATATATGTATATATATATGTATATGTATATACGCAGCTTGCGAATTAAAACAAAATAGCGGCGCGAACGGAAATCGCAATTAAATCAAAGATAAATGGAAATAAAACGACGCGACGGTGAGGCGCCCGGCCCCGGCTGGATATTGCAATTAAATCAAAGGTAAATTGGAGCGAAATGATGGCCGACCTGTGCGGGCTAAATTAAAGTTAAATCAAAGGTAGATTAAAACAAAATGACACTGGCGCGTATTCGCTCCGTTGTGAAAGTGAATTAAAACAATGTTAGGGTTTATATACGGGCCGGCCGACGGGGGGATTCACTTTAACTCATATTACGGCGGAATTAAACGGCGCTTTGATATTAGTTTGATCAAAAATATGACGGCGGGTCTACCGGATCGAGGAAAGGCGCGACGACGGGAGGGGACAGAGGGAGCGTAATTAAAGCGGCTTCGATGAATCGGCGCGTCGACGGGAGAAAATCCTCGGGAAAAACGAGCGCGACACGCGAGAAGTGAACGAACACGAGAAAGCGCGGCCATTTTCACGGCGGCAAGCTTGCCAATTAGAGCGTACGACAACTGAAATTTCCCGGTCGTCTGACCTTAAAAACCACAGAGGTGCAAGGACACTCGAGATAGGAGAGTAGAAGGAAGGACGAGTAGTCGAGAAAGAAGACTATACCGCGCGCACGTTGTATGTATGTATTTATATGTGTCATTGTGTTACGTGTATGCCTGCGCGTTGTGTGACATTGTGAGCGCGTGCGTAATAGAATCTCTCCGTCAACCGCGTTGGTCTTTCAAAAGCAAAAATATCGCGCTCACGCACGTTTCTGTAGTTTTGGTTTTGTTTTTTTTTTTGGTTTTTTTTTTTAGCAGAAGCTGTTTGTTGTATCACGAAGAGTAGGTACGTTTCGACGTTGATTCTGATCTCGAGCACGCCGTAAAACGGCTTTCTTTAGGAGCCAAGTTTTCAGATCGAAGCGAGAAGTACGAAAGAGGAGGATTAAAGTTTCGATTGGACGAGAAGGGCTCTTTTTCTTTTCTTCCCTCGTTCGCGTTTTGTAGTCTTCGCTACACGTGATGAAAATATCCTAATTATTATAGCGACATTAAGCGATTAGATTAATATTACGATTACGTTTTATTAATGTTTATTAAAGTGTTTAATAAAGGGTATGCCTATAAATATAAATGGTCTCTCGTCTTATACGCAATCCCCCGCCTTCTGTTTTTCTTGCGTTATTTATATTTATCCGCATCATCGTTGCAACGGCGGTAAAAATTATTATTTCGAGACTGTATGCACGCGACCGCGTCAAAAACATTAAATAAACCAAGTAATTAATTTCACCGAGATAAAAAGCAAGATTCTCGCGCACAAAATCACGTAACAAAGTAATCGGAGAAAAATATTCTAACAAAATATCTCACAAGAAAATCGCCCGTTTTAGGTTTTAGACGAAAGTGTTTGTTTATCACGTGCTAATGCAAACAAAAATATTTACGTTTTATTTCAGCCGTGGAAAAAAAGAGATAAGTACAATCGATCGCGCGCATCAACAGTGTTTTTTGTTTTTTTTTTTTTTTTTTTTTTTTATCGATGTAATAGTACAATAGCAGTAGAATGTGTGTAGAAGCTTATGTCTTACGTATTATTATTTAAGTTTTCTTCGCGATTAAAGGAGATGTAAGAGCAAGATAGGGATTAAATATTTACAAGTGTAATACGCGACTAATACGAGACGCATTTTTTTTTATTTCCTTCTTCTACGATCAATATAGAGCTCCTACCGCTAAGTATATATTTGCCGCATTGTCGCGCGTTTTTTTATTTTTTTTATTTTTCATCTCGTTATCAATAAATATACCATTAAATTTAATCGTCGTTTTTTTTTATCTATATTCCTCTGTTTCTCTTATGTTTTGTACACACTTCTTTGAGCACCTCTAAGTAACATATCGGTTTCACGATAACAGGGGTTGAGCTTGAACCAAGGCGGTTCCTCGATTCTAACTAATCGGCGAGACTCGAGAAATTCGCTATAGGAGTAGCCGCTCTGTTCGCATTTAAGGCAATGACAATATTCGCGTAAAAGAAAAGTGAGAGAGATATACGCGCAAGGTGCGACTTGACGATTAGTTTTCTTTTTTTTTATCTTGATAGATCTTTCTCGATGATTTTTTTTTTAGATTGCTTGAGACCATAGTAATTGGAAAGTTGTAGCGTTCTCTAATTAAGTACGTAACGTTTTCTCGATAATAAAAAGATCGTTACACAGTGAGAGAGATATATAATAAATAATGATATATAAATAATGAAACTTCTCGAGAGAGCTATTATTGTGAGAAACTAGTGTACGCGTGTTAAATTCAAGTGATTTTATAAAATCGTCGTTTCTTTTTTTTTTTTTCTTTTTTTTTAAGTAGTAAAGATTTATAATTGGAGTTGGTGTTGATCACAGGGTGTATAATTTCTTCTCTTCTTTCTCTCCTTACAGTTAAATTTGAGTTTTTATGTAACGTGTATTGCATTGTCTTTGTCTTGAAAAAGGGCGAGAAGGGAAAGATATTCATCGTTTCAAGTAAATCCTTTAATTGTATTTCTTTTTCTTTTTTTCTACAAATTTCATTCTATAGTCGTGACATCTACGTTTAAATGGACTAAAAAAATAAATTACCGGGAACAAATTTTCCGCAGCGGGTGACTCTTTTTCTTCTTCTTTTTTTTTTTGGTTTTTGTTTGTTTTTTTTTATCGAGTATAACAGTTTGTGTAACGAAGAAAAAATTGACTAGACGACTGTCTAACCGGCGCAATTCCCACAACGAACCCTCGCCGTCCACTAATTGCGGCTATAGCCATCGGACTGTTCTTTTCTAATCGGCGTTTTACAGCTGTTCAATTTCTACGCGTGTCTACAAATCGTGAGAAAACAAGTGGATATGCTCCCTTTCGATCGTGTTTTTTTTTCTTTTTAACTCCTTTTTTAAAGCTTCGGTTTTTTTTCATAATGGCATTTAAGTCTGACGAGTACATAAATGCGCGCATATACGCACACGCACACACACGCACGCACGCACGCACGCATGCACACACCCACTCCTCTATGCACACGCTCGAGCTACCGAGTGAGTGTGAATATATATGTACAGGATGTCCCACGACCGGCGGTAAAATCTTCGAAAGCAAAACACGATTCTTTTTAAAGAACATAAAATGACTGCGATAATTTGACCGTCACCAATCATTCGCATCCGGCGGCGTGTCGTCTTAACACGAAGTGAATGCAAAAAATGTGGCGTAAGCGGCTCTAATTAGTAAACAATTTGCCCAAAAAGTTATGCAAGGAAGTTCTTGTAAATATTGAATAGCAAAATATAGTTGATAATTATATCTACAATGTAACTCTTTCTTCACACGTTCGTTCCTGATAATAAAGGGTCTAATTCGTCGGAAAAAAATAAATGAAAAATCGTTAATTAAAAAAGCACACAGACGAGAGAGCAATTTCTGAAATAGAATGGAATAAACTGGAAAATTGGTTTTTGTTTTAATGTTGTAGAAAATTAGTTTGTTCTTTCTCGTCAAGCGATAATTCGCTTCTCGGTTGATTTAGTTTCTACCTCCAGTGAGGACGTTCTGTTTAAGTGTGTATGTATATAATTATACAAACGTGTACTAGGCATATACATTACCACAATCCGGAAGTTTATGTGTATATCGACTAACAACTATAACACGCGAGACTACCTTAAGTAATGTATCTTATCCTTCGGTGGTGGCGGTTTTCTTTTTTTTTTACAAACCAGAATGTGGAAATTGCACATGTTTTTACTTTTTTTTTTTTTTTTATATTTGTAACACATCGATCGTTGTATCGAATCGTTGTACTAGCATAATAATAATAATAATAATAATGCGCTACTACAGAGATAAATAATAAATAATAAATAATAAGAATAAGAATAATAGAGAATAATAATTTTTTTTTGTAATGCTACGACTAGATAATATCATTGACCAATGGTATACACAAGACAGGTTGCCGAGAAATATCAATTTCATATTAATATCACATACGTGTGTATATATATATAATACAAAACATTGCAACAAAAATTCACTTATCAATCTGTGATATATAATAAATGTAAAAATAGCTCAAAACTTTAGCTTTATATTTCAAGTAAAATCGATGTACTATACTATTGTAGTTTGTATGGCGTCACGTCAATCAATCAATCAATCAGTCAGTCAATCACACACACACGCACGTACACGCTGTGTTTCAATATCTCGGCAACCTGTTTTTAATAATAAATACACGAACAAATTGACGCTTGCGAAATATATGACTATATATCCATGATCCATCGAGAGAAAGTAACAATTAACTCTCACTACGCATTGTACAAGAAGAAGCGCAGAACAAAGAATATGGCATAAACGAACAATACAATAAAGCAGTACGTAGAGAAACGAAATAATCAAGAAAATTATGAGACTTACGTGGAGTCAAGCGAGTGGCGCGCAATATTGCGGATTTCTTTTCTTTTCCCTTTTTTTTTTCACTTGCGTGCTATATTTCGAATAAATTAGTATTGCTTAATCGTTTAATATTGCTTATAGAGTCGTATATTTTATATGTATATATGCGTTAATAGCAGCGTGCGGCGTATTTATTTTATTTTATTATTATTGGCGAGTGCCGCGCAAGATGGAAGTAAAAAATCGAACGAAGCTCCATTGCGTGTCAAGCAATTGCTGATCGATCCTAAAGACCGATTCGGTGATCGAACGAGCTACGCGAAAAATATTTTCTTCGTTTTGTTTCTCTTTGCAACTTTTGGCGGCGAGGTTCTCTCTACTGTACATGCAAAATACGTTCTTCGTTAATATGATCGTTAATATGATCGTTTATCGCAAAAAAAAAAAAAAAACAATTGGGCGGATTGCCCGCATGCTCGTCGGCCGTTTATGCATTTTTTTTGGAATATTAAATTTATTATTGTTTGTTTTAGCTAGGCGACTGAAGCGCAGGTCCACACCCCCTCCATCGCGTTTTTATTGCATTTCCGAGTTGGCGGAACAGGGGCAAATTATTTAAAAAGAAAAAAAGAACACATAATTGAGCGTGCCGCAATTTGCTTTATTTCGAAATGCGGAGATATTAAAATTCTATTGAGAAATTAGTATTCATCGAGAATTGCATAGTTATGACGTAATTGCGACGATGATCTAATTACGAAAGAGTGCAAGTTTATTCTGGCAACATAATTTAATATGTAGACCTACATCTGATGCATATTCATCGCGCAGGCGTGATTAATGATTTTTTCGTAAACGTGATTAAGTATTGAATGTGACATAATTAACAATTAGAATATACCACGTGGAATATTCATTATACGAATATTAATTAATGTCAGTAAGAATAAATCATGGTATTATTGGAAATAATACACGTAAAAGGATGTTTAATAAAATGTTGTAATATGTCACGTATGTATATTATTATAATATAGAGAGAAATGATAATCTTTTAAAACATTTTAAAAAACATTAAAAGAAACATTAATCTTTTAAAACGTTAAAAGAACATTAAGAGATAACATATATTTAAAAATAATAATTTTTAAAAAAATCTCTAGTTTGTAATATTTAATACTGATCCTCTAACTTGTCAATCTTTTCGCAAAGATCTAAACAAAACGATTAGAGAAGGTGTGGATTTTTTTTGCGGGGGGGAGGGCGATCATTCTTCACATGCCTAAGCATATACTTATCGGTTTTGCTTCGAAACTTCGTTAAACTTCGATGTTTGCCTCTATATATTAATTATATAATTCGTTGTGTCGAAACATTGCTTTGACCGTACGTGTCGTCGTATCGTTTTTTCTTTCATATTGCTTCTATAAAATATTGTGTATAACAATGTTTTTTTATGCGCCTATTAATCGAATTTTGCTCTAAGTATGTGTATGTGTGTGTGTGTGTGTGTAGGTGTATATATGTGTGTATGTAAGTGTGTATGAATCCGTTTATGCGACACCTAGTTCGTAACCGGTCGATCTGCGCGAGAGAACCGTTTCCGCGACACTTCCAGCGGTCATTTTCCGCTGTCGATTCGATATCGCGATTATCGCTCGCTTCGCTGATTGAAACGTGCACGTTGCCGGTTACGCGCGGCGCGTAAATCGCACAATCGCGCGAGACACGCACGTGTGCATCGACGATTTCGGTTCAAGATAAATAAATAGAAATAAAAAAAGGAAGATAACACGAGACAAAGGTCATTTGTTTGTCTTTTTTTTTTTTCATTATGTGCTTTCGAAATTTGCAAAAATACTCGTTCGATTTTTTGATACTTGATTCAACGACGATTGCTTATCGGGTAATTATACGTTAGTCGTTGGTGTAACATATTAATACTGTCACCTAATTATGCCATTATTATTTACGACATAATTATTCAAATGAAATAATTAATAGTAGTTGAAAAACTGTTTTTTTTTTTTTTTTTTTTGGTTAAAACTAGTGCTAGTTCGAAGATTTAGCGCGTAAGCCGCTGATCAAAAGATTAGCGGGTATTATTTAAATGCGAATTACCATACTAATTAGATAATATCTCAACACGTATTATTCGCTAATTTTCTCCACTAATATCGCAATTTTGTACATCAAAAATTTCTAAGAAATAATATCTAATAATAATGAAAAAACATCTCTATAATAAGAACATGTAAAAGGCGTGCGCGCGCGCGCGCACACACACACACACGCTCGATACTTTTCTTTCTAAAATCTCAAAAAATAAAATTTGATCCCGTTACTGTAGTTAAAAATTAATTAGCAAAGCCACAATTTTGTCGCCACTGTAAAATGCTGACGCGTCGCGGTATATAATTTATCTATCGTATCTGCAATATCAATGCTCCATAAGAGCTCAATTATAGAGCAAAGTGATTAATTATAAATTACTGCCGCGCGCACAGTCGTCGATTACACCTGCGCATCTCGGTGATCGGCCTCGATCATTGATCACGTGTGACGAAAGGATCGAGGCCGCGCCGTGATCGAGATTAAACGAACGCGGTTCGAAAAAACCGCGAGTACGGATCCGTCATCCGAAATCACGCGGATCCCGTGAAATCTCTTTGCCTTACTCTCCGGTTTTTTTTTTTTTTTTTTTTTTTTTAATGTCTTCGTAACGAGCTCGCGGACTAGAATCGTACGCGCTAGTAAATATATATATATATATACTATGTATATAATAATAATAATAATATATATATAATATAATAATATAATATCATATAATGTAATAGGTATATATATATAATCGACTAGAGTGACTAGACTCTGCAGTGTGGACGTCATCGTTCGACGTGTTTCTGTTTTACGACTTAACATTACTGGACGTTTTTATTAATGTTAGACATTATTAATAGACTCACGCTCTCCCTCTCTCTTGCTCCCTTGCTTTCCTTCTAACACTCTCTAACTCGTCTCGCTTTCTGGTTCACTCATCGTTTCTTTTTTCTCTTTCTTTCTCTCTTTCTTTCTCTCTCACTTTCTCTCTCTCTCTCTCTCTCTCTCTCCCTCTCTAGCTCTCGTTTCTGTCTCTACTGGCACTTTTCTACTTAAAATCTACGGCAAACCTTATATCCTCTCCTTCGCTCTTCGTACCCTCGCGCCTCTTCGCGATCGAGCGGCGATCACGGGGCACCGCTAGCTCTCTCTCGATTCTTCAATATTCTTGACGTCGTGGTTCTTTTTCTCGAAGCGCTGCTACAAGCCTCGATTGGTGTTCTGTTGTTGTTGCGCGGTATTGTTAGCGGCATGTTGCGGCTGTTGTTGTTGTTGTTGCTGCTGCTGCTGCTGCTGCTGCATCTCCTCGTCACGCAGACACGCCGATTCCAGATGTTTGTTCAGATAGGACTTGAGGGCAAAGGTTTTGTGGCATCTCGAGCACTCGTAGTTCTTGTCGGCCGAGTGCGTCTGCATGTGCGCTCGTAGATTCGAGCGATCGGCGAACGCCTTGCCGCAGTGGGCGCATCCGTAAGGTTTCTCGCCGGTGTGGCTGCGCAAGTGACCCTGAAGTAGCCACGGTCGCGAGAACATCTTGCCGCAAACGCCGCAGCTGTGGGCGAGCTTGTGCGTGAGCACGTGCATCGCCAGGGCGGGCATGCTGACGTACGCCTTGCCGCAGTGGATGCACTTCTTGGCCGATTGCGAGTCCAGGCTGCGATGCGTCTGCTTGTGCCGCGACAGATTCGACGACGTGGCATATTGCTTGCCGCACTCCGTGCACGTAAACTTGGGCCTGTCCGGCTGAGCCGCCTCCTTGTCGGGCACAGCGGCACCGTTGGCGCCGCAACGCCGTTTCGATCGACCGTCGGACACGAAGAAGGCCTCGTAGGTATAGGCGACAGTCTTGTTGCCAGCGCTGGTGCTGTTGAAGGGTGGACAAAATTATGGCGATTCTCAAACGTTAAACTCTTCGAGAGACTTTTGGAGACTTCGAATACGAACTATACAATATAAACTTTTGTGTACCTTCATCCCTCCCCGTTCCGGATTTTCCCACCCCTTTTCGCAAGTTTCTGTTTTATGGTTTTACAAGTTTTTCGTTATATATATTTAACTCGGATACACATTTGTACATTAGCTACAATTTGCGAGTTACTGTTCTATTCTCTTTCTCTCCCTCTCTCTCTCTCTCTCTCTCGTTTCCGCCGGTGGCCTCCGCTGTCGCCGGCGATTGTGGTTGCGGCGGCGTTTGCTCCTGCTGGCGTAGTTGATTGGTCTGCGAGCTGGGCACCGGCACAAGCACGGAGACAGGTATCGACTGCGTTCCCGCCGTCGGCGCCGTCGGTTGCAGTTGCTGCTGTTGTTGCTGTTGTTGTGTATCAGGTGCATCCGGCGCTGTAGCAGCGGGCGGTGGAGGTGGCGGCGGCGGCGGCGGCGGTGGAGGTGGCGGCGAAAGGGTGTGAATAAAAACGGAATGCGTAGGCGCGGCGGGAGACGCACTGAGATCCAAGATGGCCTGCGCGGCCGACAGATCTTCTTCGGCGGACGTGCGGATCTCCGAGATCGATTGCAGGCTGTAAGGACGGTAGATGTCCTTCTTCTTTGGAGGTAACGACAACGCCGTGCCGGTGCTGGTGAAGGACATCGAGAGACTCTTGCGCGGCGGTAGACATAGCGATGGAGCGACGGACGACGACGACGGCGGCGGCGACGATGACGACGATGTTGACGATGACGGGCTTGTGTCAGTTGTGACCGTCGCCTGATGCGATGACGCTTGTTGCAGACCTGGTCCGTTCAGCACCGAAACCGATACTTCCTGTTGTACGAGCGGAGGTGGCTCTACCGGAGACGGCTCTACCGGACGCGCCAGCTCCGCTGCAGAGCGTAACGTCGCGTACTTAGGCGGTTCTTCATGATTGATCCACGCCTCGTGCGTATAGCCTGAAAAAAAAGGAAACAAAAAAGAGAGATAGTAAAACGTACAGTAATAAATTTTGGCACTTGAGATATTTTATTTCTAATTTTGTTTCAATTTCAAGATTATTATGCCGAACGTTGATTAAAAATTGTTATTATTATTATTTCGTTATTATTTCGTTGTCTCGTCATTTCGAAAATTCATTTTACATCTCTTTTGTGGAACAGGAGAGTGAGTTTTCATTATTAAATTCTGAGTTGATTACGCTAAAATACTTAATAATGTAAAAAAACCCAAGTACCGTATTAGTCCGGAATATATCTATCTATTAGTTTATTTAGTTGTTTAGTGTTTACATCTCCACGATTTATTAACAAAAAATATTAAAAACGCAAGTTTTTATTTGTTACACTGGAATGATAGATCATCCAATGTGTAATAATCACTCGAATCTTTTTTGATATGAAACACTCGTAATGCAACGTCGAAAGGGCAGCGAAGAGTAACGCTTACGTGCGCGTATAACATCTCATTCGTTCTCGGCGGCATGAATATTTGAGTCTGTGAATCACTCACGAGTTGCGTGGCCGTTTCATTTCCTGTGCGCCAGCTGTTTCCACCATATACGGTCATTAGCGAGTATGAAGGGGATGAAAAAAAAGTCGAGTGCACAGGAGAAGGTGCGCAAGTGGTGGTAGCGCGGCACGTGAACACAGTGGCGAAGGGAGGACGGAAGGGGAGTGTATAATAACGGCGGTGTGTATATCTGTTGCGCGCCGCTCGCTGTTGCGCAGGGTGGTCCAGGGATGAAGGGTGAAACTCGCGCCGTTGTTCATCCGGGCGGGGGATGAAAACCGGGAAAAATTCAGACGAAACGCAAACAGCGCTTCGTATCTAACGGCGCTTTTCTTTCTTTTAAACACTCTCATTCTCTTTCCAGTGCCGTTATACGGGCGGGCACGTATTTTTATTAAACCATCTTAATTAAAAAATACCAGCCACATCAAGGATCTCCCATTTTTCGAATGTCCAAAGCTTTTTTTCGCAATAAGCCTGTCTAGGTTCGAGGTTAGTGTGCGTTAACATTAAGAAATTGAAATAAAATTGAAGTAAAATTTTAATATTTCTCTGTTATGCTCCACGATTTTTATGTTGGATCTTATAAGACTGATTGAAATCTAAATAAATTTTATTTTGATGCGATACGAATTTGTGACTAATAACTCTGGATTGTTAAGTTTGCGTTATTGAAATTTATTTTTTTAATTTAATTGTAGCTCTTAATATATAAATGTCTCTTTAGCTTTTATAACGATATTGAAGAGAATAAATAAATATCATGAGGAAAATACATTTCTTAAAGAGATCAAATATAAAAAAGATAAATTTGTAATGTAAATAAAAGATCTTGAAATGTTTTTTTTTTTTTTTTTTTGCGGGAACGGAAAGAGGGTGGCATATTTGCATTTGTCGGATCGTTTTAAGTCATCGCAATTTGCGATTCAGCACATTCAAATGTTATCTCGTTATTAGTTATTGATGCCGTTTAAACCCCTGTTCGTGTTTCTTTTATTGCTCCTGACAATGCAGCGAAGCACGCAACGAACGACTTTCGACGTTTTGCGCCGTGAAATCGATACGCGTGCTCGTCCAGCGAGTTACGTAACGCGAAAGTCTATGCCATAACGTAAGCAATGAGAACACTGTACGCAACGAGCAATTAATAAAATCCGCTATCTCTGCTTTACATCGCATACAGTCGGCCGTCGATGGTATAAGTCGATTTTCTTTAAGATCAGGAAAATTTTATATAACCGGAAAAGTTAACTTTCTTCTTTGCGAAAAATATAATATACATTTTTACACACAAACTCAAGTTTTAAAAACTTAATGTATTTTTTTCAGAGTTTTTTCATTAACGTTAAATATTTTAATAATCTTTTATACTATCAAGTTACGTAATTCTGTTTAAAAAATCTATTAAAAACAAACCCGAGATCTTAAATCCTTGAAGCGCTCTATTTGTGTAAAAAACTCCGTTTTAAATGCAGTTAAAATCTCCGCATGTTCTGACATTTAAATCGAAAGTTGTTTTAGTTTTTGACGTAGAGAGTCACGTGTATCGAATGCGTCTCTTGCCGAACAGTTGCTTGTTTCAACGCAACACGCTATTTTTTCCCCTAGGCAGGTGAACGCGCGAGGGTCCTAGGGGAAGGCGGAATTGCGATAAATCAGAAAAGTGTGCTGCGCGAGCGATCGATCAGCTGGCGTATATCTATTATTGGCTGAAATAAAAGGGAAGTCAACACAGAGGTAAAGGAGAGCGACCGTGTCTGCAAGTGCATTTCATCAACGGCAGAAGGAGCGCAGTTGTGCCGTGGGCTGGGGGGATGGAGAGGATGAAGGAGGGTCGTGTGAGGACGGAGGGGGGAATCAATAACGGCGAATGAACGCTCCGCACGCGCTCCCACGAGTCCGTTGATTCTAGGCCCTTTTAAAAAGACGATAAAAATCTTCTTTGAGATTAACGTAAACGTCGAGGTTTTTTGCCGGTATTTCGAGAAAAACTGAAAAACGCGCGACAGAGAGAGAGAAAAGATAATTACTGTAATCATAATGTGTGACATACGCACGCACACACACACCGAAAACGGATAGATCGCTGTACAGTAACTTGTTAATCAATCGACAAGTGTTTTACAGAACTACGATATAATTACTGATCGTGTTGTTACAAAAATATGACAACAAATATAAATAGACTGAAGAGAAAGCATTGTATATATTTATAAGACATATAAGAAGATAAAGAAAAAAATAGGGTTTCTTTCTTAAGCAAAGAAATAAAATAGGGTTTCTTCCTCGAGCAAAGAAGAAGTTCTGCTTTCATTAGATCGAAAAGCTTAGCTTAACTCGAAGTAGCTGCCAAATTACATTTATATCGATTGATGATGACGTATTGCCTATCTCGAGAGACGCAACATCTTGAAATTAAAAGATGATAAAATCATTATTACGGAGCGGGGATGTAAAGTGACATGGATTATCTATATGAGACTTCTAGGTGGATTCTATATCTACATTATCTATCACAGATTACAGATATAACCCATAAAGCATATTTATGTACCTTGAATGAACATTCCGCACATTCTTGTAGGTTTATCGCCTCTGACTTTTATCGACCCTGTGAGCGCAAAAACAAAACAGCAAGTATAAATAATTATACTTGAGCTATCAAATCATCTAATTAAAACAAAAAAAAAACAAAGAAAAACCAGTATTCTCTTAAATCTGCCGAGGAATTAGTTAATTAAGTTTAACGAGGAATTTTAATTTTCTTGAAATCCAATGTCTTTTTTGAGATCCAATATCTAATAATATTTATTCGACAACGAACCTTAATAAAAATCAGAAGTTAAATCTGACGGTAAATTGAACATAAAATTTTAAATAGATAACAAAATCTTTTATTTGATCTATTGTAATTTCTTACTAGATGTTTCACAGAAAAAATTCCAATTAATAATTTGCTTCCTGTGTTTATTTTTTTTTACATTAAAAAAAATATTGTTGGCCATCCTTACACATTATTATAGTCTTGTAGATGTAAAAATAATGAGACGTTGTATGATATAACGTATTGTTATCGTGTAAGTAAAAAGCAATCAGTAATCGCACGACGAAAGTCAAGGACGAAGAAACCTGTTAATCGACGTATGTACGTCCTTACAGTTTTCTTTGCGTGACCGCAATTTATCATCATCATCTTCTTGAAATTTTAATTTTTACAATGGATAAACATTAGTACAATTTTTTTTTATAATCTTTTTATATAATGTACGTGTAAGTTAATAGATTATATATGAACGATAGACTGTGATACTAACGATACTAACGTATTTTAGAGATTCGTGTTTTGTAAAAGAAATAATAAAACGTGTTAATTTTGAAACTAATTATTTTTAGAAAAATATGTTACGTCAATAAAGTTAAACAATTTATTGTTTGAGACAAATTGAGAAAGACAGATTTAGAAAAAATGTTATATATTTTATCAAATAATTTCAGATTTTGCAAACCTTGATGGGCAAAATCTCAATTTTAATCGCGATGCGATTTTAATTTAGTGTACATTTTAGCGACGAAGGAAACATTTGTTACATAACGTCATTATAAGTACACGTGCGCACTCTACTGTATCTATAAATGTAGCATAACTCAAAACTGAGATAAAAAGAGGTTGTTACCTCGTTTTCTTGATTTTCAAGAATATCTAACGCCATGTCCAAAAAAAAAGCAATTAGCGATTGATTCATGCATCCAGAATTATGCACTCGGAATTTTTATTGAGTAAATTTATTTGTCAGTTTACTTATGTATCTTTATTTGCTTTATACGAGTTAATCTAAACATTTATAACATTTTTAAACTTTAAATTTAAAATCAATTTTATTTTAACATCTATTTGTGCATCTTTTATAGTGTTGTAAAGAGAAGAAGATTTATAAAAAAAAAAAAAAAGTAAAATACTCTTTTTCCTTTTTCTTTTGTGAGAAAGAAAGTATTTAATTAAAAATCCTCGTTTAACCTCATTTAACACTAGATTGCGTAATTTGCGCGTGAAATTTACGTAAAATTATTATGTAAAATAAAATTAAAATACACAAATAAAAACCTGAATCAAATTTGACGAAATTTGATATTATTCGACAAACAGTTAATGATGTAATTCAGCATTTGATGAATGCGCATTCATCAGCATCTACGTCGCGAAAGCAATTCGACTGTTCTGGATAACAATGGTTACACAACAACCACCACCGCAGTCGTCGCCGTCGTCGTCAACGCAGTCAGTTTCCTCCCTCTCGGTCTGATGGAGAGCTCAATAAATGCGATAGACGAAATAGCTCTTGCTACAATAGCCCAGCGATATATCAGGATCATAACTCAATGTTAAGAATGTCGAAATGTTCGACCGTGATCGATGATCTACAAACGGGTGTGTCGCCATGTACACACGTACAGGACACATGGCCGACTTCGCGGACACGGTTTCCCACAGGTCGCAGAAACGCATGTCGCGTAATCGCTCGCAGTGCTACGGCCTTTAACGAACTATCTTTCCGCATTCCCAACGGACGATATCATGCTGTAATCATGGCGCGTTTAAGCAGCTACCGCAATCTGTCTATAGCGCACGCGGGCGTCTAATAGGCGGGTGTGTCACCCGTCTGTGTGCTCGACGCATGGCCAGACTTATGGTCGTGTCTACTTAAAGCAGACTGCAAAACCTCGTTGAAAGGAAGAAAAAAAAATAGAAAACAGAAAAATCCAAGCCAAACCCTTCACTTGCAGATCCCAAACACACTGCAAACATTCCCGAAGGAAACCCTTGGGTCTTGGGCGTGGCGCGTCTAACCTACACCCACGAACACTACATCATGTAAAAGGAAATGACTCGTCATGCTATCGCGAAGAAGCGAAATGTTCGTTCTGATGGTTCGCACTCACCATGATAGTAAAGAGCGCCGGAAGCATTAAGAGGTGGCGGGCTTGGAGCCGTGGCCCCTGCCGTTGGACTGTGAGGACCCCAACAGGTCTGTTGATGGTCAACCTGATGATTATCGACGTCTCCGACTACATCAATCTCCTCGTCTTCCGGCTCATGTCTGTGCGGCCGTTTCTCCATGGCATCCGCGGTATGATGCAGCGCATGATGTTGCGCCTGCTGTTGCTCCTGAAGAGCGGCCCCGGGTGGCGTCGCGTCCTTCTGCTCGTTCTGTTGATCGTCCACGCGAGCCTGCCACTGATTCCATTTCCACTTTTTCGCCATCAGACAGCGTGGCATACTGAAGACGCGACTTTATTTTTGTGCTGCGACCGGTAACACCAGAAGCTGCTACTAACAGTGATGACAGTCGTCGTCCGATCACCAAGGACGACGACTTTGGCCTCCCTGAAGAGATACACCCACGCGGCACACCAACACTGACACGCTCAACACCAACAAACGCGACACCAATCTCACCACCGACGTCGTCACTCTCAACCGCGACTACGGCGCGTCCGTCGCCGTCGTTACTACTTGCTATGCCTTTTTCACAGACGACGTCGTCGTCGTCGTCGTCGTCGTCTGCACGACGTCGACGTCTACGTCGCGCCCGACCGTCGCCCGGCCCGGCCGTCTGTGAGTGCGACCTGTCGAACCTGTGGACGTTGAAACCGCCTCCTCGACTGTGTGGCCGCTCGCTGGCCGGCTTCGCCTTCGTCCTACGTGGTACACGCTGGTGTGGGACCTGCAGCCTCGTCATCGGCTCGGCGAGGGCGGCTCCTTAAACGGATGCACCACCGCCACCATGCCAGCCACCAGTAGCTTGCAATCTTGCAGGCTTCGCCAGTGCTTCTTCCTCGTTCGTTCCTTAGAGGATGGTTGATGTCGAAAGACTCTTACTTGGACTTTTTCTTCCGCGGTTTGTGTATATGAATAAATACGTGTGTGTGTGTTTATATATATATATATATGTATGTGTATTGCGCGTGTGTATACGTGCTTGTATGACTGTGTATGTCTAGGGGGATGATTCTTCTTTGCGTCCCGAAACTTGCCGAGTAGACCGACTGACTGACTGACTGACTGACTGACTGACTGAAGACCGTCCGTCCGTCCGTCCGTCTGTCCGTCCGTTACTCTTTCGGTCGCTCCCTGTCGCGGCTCTCGCCAGTGACAGGGGGTGGCCTCGAATACGACGGCGACGACGGGGTGCGACTGTTTAGTCGGTGGCGCTGCCGCTCCGTCTTACTGTCCCCTCGGACTCTACCCCTTCTCCGCGACTATCGCCACCTCTATCGCGCACACGAGCTTGTTCTCGTCGCTCGCTGCGGGCTCGACTAGTCAGCAGCACCCCCGGCATCCCTCCGTTGCGGCTCCCCTATCACGGGCGGAATCGAGGGATGGCGCTGCTGCCGTTGCTGCTGCTGCTGCTGCTGCTGCTGATGGTGATGGTCTGCGCGTGGGGTTGCACAGCTACCCCTCGAGAGTGCTGATGTCGGTTCTCGATTCCTGCAGATCGCTCGTTGTGGTTGTGTGTACGTGATACGCGCGCGTGCCATAGAGACGAGCGTGTGTTAGCAATGTCAGTGGCGTAGAATGCGAATTGTTTGCACAGTACCGCAGCCCTTAATTGGCGCATTTTTATCAAAAACCAGATAAATTTTCAACAGAAAAGAAATATTCACAGAGATATAATAATTTTGCTAAGAACTTGACGTCAAATTGATTGAGAATTGAAAGAAAAAAAGAAAAAAAATTTTTTCCGCGACTCCTTGAAAAGATTTGAAAATGACAATATTATATCATACGCAATGGCGCGACATAAGTTCTGTATTGCACTGCGATATTACGCTTTACTCATATAAACGATGATTTCGTATTCTTAGTACGTGTACACGTGACATCATACTTTGCGTAAAAGTGAATTTATGTTGCACTAGGAATTTTGAGCCCGTTATACGTAGACTGGCTATACGTGCGGCCTGATTTAAAAAGAAGATTGGAAAAATGTAAAATAGGAAGCCATAGTTACAATATACACCAATATACACCTGTGCTCACTACGCTCGTATTTATCCGTTGCATTATGAATGACGGGTTCTGTGTGTTATAACTAATTATGCGATTTTATAATTAAATTTTTTGTATGAATTATTATGAGTTGTTATAAAACGCGCAAAGAGAAAAACTCGTATTTTTTTAATCAGTAGTCGTTTTTTTTAGTAGTACAGATATAAATTTAGTTTTTTTTTTTTGTTTCTAAAAACTTGGTACGTATTACACAATACTTTTTATATAAGTTTTAAAAACACTCTTTTTTCTCTTCTATTATTTTTTCACAATTAGTTCTGTTACTTTTTTTTTTTTAATATAATTGTACGCAAGATCATATCTCAAAACAAATTGAAATGCGATATCGACACGTGTGCGCCGAACTTTTCACGAGGGGGAGGGTTTTAGTCGGGACGAGATTTCCGGTCGACCGGCAAAGTCTCTCGATCCCCGGTCATCGACCTCTCTCACACGCTATGCAACGCGCATAAGCTATCTGTAAATCTCTTGCTCGCAAACTCTGCTGCGTTGTTTATCGTATCTTTTCGGAGTAACCCAGGTATGCGTACGCACACATTACGGAAACTGTCGCAAAAATCGAACAGCTGTTTAGGGTACTACGTTTTCCGAGCCTCGTTCCTGTCATTACGAGTGTGTAAACTCTCTCTTGCCTTCTCTTCTTCGTCTCTTGAGACAGAAAGACACAGAGAGATTGAGGGAGAGAAGGGAAGAGAGAGTTGACGGTAATTCCTACAGAAGATTGGCTGCATAGTGACGATGCCATAGCGATATACGTTGTCTACTTGTTGTCGCTAACGGTAGTGGTGTGGTGACGGTGATGATGGTAGTAGTAGCGCAAGGGTGGCGCACGTCGGAGCAATACTACGCAGAGGTATATCTCCCCTCGTGCAAAAACGAGGAGAAACGACGAGGGCGATGTGTATATGTGTGTGTGTGTGTGTGTGTGCGTATGTGTAGAGAGAGAGGGAAGAGCAATAGGGAGAGCACAGGATGCAGAGTGCGGAAAAGGAGAGAAGAGGAGAAATGGTAAAAGAGGGTAAAAGGGGCGGATGAGGGGAGGAAAGGACGCACATGCGCCAGCGCTCGGCATCGACCCGATGTCTCGGCAACACCTGGTAGCACCCCACGTGCCACGTTAGGCTGGCACCAGCGCCACCCCACGCGCGATCCATGCCTCCGGTATCGAATATCCCACTGGCCTTACCCTCGCACCCCGCTTCCTCGTCTCTCGCGGTATCTCTCGTTTCTACTGACCCACGCCAACGGCGGAGAGATGGGGCACCTCTTTCCGTCCCTCGCTTTCTGAATTCTGCGCCCGATGCACGCGCCGCGAATGCCCGGTGCCGCGACGAGGGAATTCCTTTTTCGGGATGGGGTGCGCGGCTGGAATTTCAATACACGATAGCTCGCGCGCGCGGGTGGGTCCGTTCGTTGTGCGAACGATTCGGGAAAGCTCCACTATGCTATGTAATGCCGTTATTACACGCGTCGATATGAGATGATATTGTTGTTGAGCGCGTTGACGGATTATCAGATAAAAATAACTTTTTTGCATTGAGAATTTTGTTTTGAGACTATCCTGTGAGAATTCACATTCAGTATATTCTGTTTGGTAATAACGTGGGCAGCATTACATACATTTGTCGTATGACGAATGTAATATCGAACCTGCACGCTGTAACGTCGTACCCATTTATTTTCATACAGCGCGCTTGTTGCTTTTGCGACGCAGCGTCAGAAGCAACCCCTCCGTATAAATATGAGAAAATTCGAGCGAGAGATGATATCGCGGAGCGCGCGAGAAAAAGCTTGTTTGAAACGAGAAAAGAAAAAGAAAGAAGTTGAAACGCGAGAGATTGAAGAATGCGGGCGCGTTTCTTGCACGTTTTCAAGAACAAAAATACTGCCCTATACGATTCGCGCGAAACGCGATCCTCTCTCCCCCATTGAATTTAGTTTCTCCTCCACATTCCCATTTTCGATACTGTTCTATCGACTCGTTTAAAAAAACGATGAAATATCTTGGAGATATTTGAGCTCGATAAAGAGAAATGGAAATTTCTCTCACGAATAATATTTGCTAATTGGAACGTTCTCGTGAAGAAATATAGAAGGACGCGTTACATTGAGTGACCTAGAATCCTCGTTCGTGTGCCGCATGTAGCGAAGCCTTCTGACCTATTTCGATTTCGTTTATCCGTTGCTGAATTCGCGAATAAGAGGAGAGTATATGATTCGGTGAATACCCGCTATCGAATAACTTGAAAATTAATGAGAATGGAAAAGACCACGCTTCCTCATTGAGTTTCATTCAGACTCGGACTTAACGTGCAATTTGAATTTAACCTGTAGAGAAATCCGTGTAAGACTTTATCTCGAGTACATAGCACAGAAAATTAAGCGTCACGATGTGAACTTCTCTATTAAGACAAAGAATTATTTCCACGTCGTGAAGTTATCGCGCGATTCCATTATCCTTTGCGTAATCCCGTGCGACAGTCACTCACTCTCTCTCTCTCTCTCTCTTTCTCTTTACGTCCTCTTCTCTCCTTCGATATTATTCCGTTAAAATTTTGCTTCGGGAGAAGCTTCAAACGTGGAGTCATCAGCGATAATCTATTACCAAACGTTGCGCGCCCACCAAGAGCAGATAAGCCTTTATCGTTTATATAGCCGCGCTTCTCACCTCGCGATACCCCGTTACGCGATATCGTTATTAATTAGTTCAGCTTATCGTAAACTATCGGGGTCACATCGAGGCGCCTGAATTATTTTGCACGGACGCAAGCTCGCTCGGTCACGTAGGGTGTTTACCCCTGAAATCTTCTTCACGGTACAATGGAACGCGTTAATGACGATCACGTTCTCTCTCTCTCTCTCTCTCTCTCTTTGTATTAGTCGCGCCACAGTACCCTCATAACGCGGATATATGTACTATGTACATATATCCACAGGTATACAATACGCCTCCGCAATTGGTGCTAACCTTCTCGGATAATAATAATGAAGAGACGCCCGCTTCAAAGGAATGACAGTTTTAGACTCTCCAACTACGCTATTGACTTTGAATCGCGCTTCAGGTTAAAGAGATAGCGACGGATGACGCGACGAAGATGGAATGGTGGGGTATCGTGTCAATCTTACAATTAGGGACACGCCAAATCAATGCTCCGCGCGTTACACACGACGTATATATATGTATGTGCGGATCAGGGAAAATACATTCACGCCAAGATCTCGAGGCAAGACTCCCTGACTCGGGGGCCGCCTAGTAAGTTAACATCGAGCAAGATGTATGCGTGAGACGAATAATTTACGAGGCACGGTCGGCTCCGATTTAGATCCCGATTCGGCTACACGGGTCTGGTCTCCACGGGGGTACGCGAATCGGGGTGAGATTGTGCAACGTCGGGAATGAAATCAGCCCACCCACGTAGAGCGATACGAATCGCGCCAGCGACACGCCATTCGCTCGTGTCCCGTAATCCCTTTTGAGATATCTGAAAGGTCGTCGATGTGGAAGACCGAATCGCTCTGGGCGTTATAAAGAGAGCGCCCGGTAACGAGATATAAACTTTGATATTTCGCTTGCCGTCCCGCGTCTCGTGTGAGCGCGCGTCCCAATCGGGGGCTACGCAAATATTTTTATAGCTTCTACCAAGCTGGTGGCGTGGCGCGATGTTCTCGCCGAAATTTCTCTGAACGAGCCGATGTGTTGTGAGAGAAAAAAAAATATTGAACGAACGGTGATTATCGGTTATTTTTTCAAAAATTATATCACATACGGTTTTTGCACAGTTATTGCGATAAATGTTGTCAAATTTTTTTCATTTATACATCGCTATATCTCTCTCTCTCTCTCTAAGTAAATATCAGTTTTGTCATACAGGTATATTTTCTTGAATTTCTTCCGATTTGTATCGACAGCTCTGCGCAAAATCGAATCAGAAATGAATTGAAACCCCGACTGTGCAGCCCCGATTGTTGTCACGTTGACGTCGTGCGAGTCGTTTAACTCGCATCCACAGGTAGTTGATTTTGTTGTCTGGATTTGCCGGCTTCACAACCGCGTTGGATTGCACTTGATGCAAGAATAGGAACTGCGAGTTTTGGGGGCTTGCGAGTTGCGCATTTTATTCCGTTATAGAGTGCTTCGCAAACTTTTGTACACAATCGTCATTGCGTTTTTCTTACAGAGAAAAAGAGATTCGTTCGAGAGTTTTCGAAATTCTCTAACGATTATCGAGGCGAACGATTATTTTAATTGAATCATTTACCTTATCTTAAACTCGGATATAAACTGGCGTTCAAGGTTTCGGCTGCTGGGCGAGCCGAAACTTTAGATAACTATGCGAAAGATCGATCAACGTGCGCCGCCTTTATGCACGTTGTGAACTCCCTTGCACGGCTCGTGTGATTTCAATCGCGAAACACTTTGACGTCTCGATATATATACGTGTATCGAGAAAAGAATTTAAAAAAAAAAAAAAAAAATCCGATTCTTTATGCTACCGCTCATGTAGAATTTGTCAATTGACTTTTTATTGCGCCTTTCATGTCTTTCTTTTATTCGGCGGACCAATAACAACAATACACACAACTTAAACCTGTGCGTGTGTTTATTTACACATTATCTTATTCAAAAAAAAAAAAAAAAAGAAGATATACATTATTACTTATAAATCACTTGTCAATCTTGACTTGAGTAATCTGTTTTCGTTTGCGAAAAGTATTGAAATGACAATAATTCCCGTACGAAAAAATCAAGCGAGGTTGCTTGAGGGACGGAGCTTTCGCTCGTAAGACAACATTTCCTCTCTCGAGTATTACATTAAATATGACGTCTCCCTTTTGGAAAATCTTGAGAGAACAAACCTTTCGTTTCTTCTTGTTTTTTTTTTGTTTTTTTTACGCTTCATTATGCATTATTTATCTTACTGAGTTTGCCACTGCATTGCGTCATTTCGTAATCTACTTATCCGTAAAAGTGGAACGCGGGTCCTTCCGCATTGTAAAAGGTGCGGCTGTTTGAAGTATTAACTTGCCGTTGTTATTCCAAGAGCAAACGCTTCTCGAAGCGTTATTTCGTATTCACGAACAGCGAGTAACAACGTCCATTGCTAGGGTCAATACCGCGATAATGTCTGGAATTATCGATCGGCATACGGTAATGTGTGTGTGAGCGTGTGTGTGTGTGTGTGTGGCTTCTCATCGTGAAAATCAAGGATGACAAGGGGGAATTCGGGATAGAGGCGAACGCCTGTGCGAGGCAAAACCTCTTTTCATTAAAACAGCAAGTGGGAACAACAGTTAAAAAAAAAAAGAGAGAGAGAGAGAGAGGATATATTTGAATCATTACGGATTAAATACCTACTTCACGAAAATATTATTGATGCTAAAATGATAGATTTTCAATTCGAAATCGTACATTGTATAAACATCGAAGAGTACGAGAGAATATAAAATAATTTTCAATTAATTTTTATCAAATTAACGAGATATCGAAAAGATAGATTTTTCCAACGACATATGTGGAAAGTAAAGCGAGTAGATGTGTGTGTGTGTGTGTGTAAGCAGCTCTTTAGTAACAAAATAAAAACAAATGGTACTAAAAACGTATCTCATACTCGCGCGACATTCTGCCGTACCTCAAGAGAGTCTGTTCTCTGCGGAATAAATCGTTTCTTAAAACTGTTGCAAATGTTAGGACGCAACAAGACTTATTCTCGTTGTTGTTGTAATTTTTCCCAATATGATAATTCGAGATATCTGCACTGAGAGAAGTTGTAACAGCAGGATTGAAAAAGTAATTCCATTCTCTATGTATTCGCATTCCAGTTTCTCTCTCTTTCTCTTTCTTTCTTTCTTTGTGTGTGTGTCTTACCCTTCTGTGTAAGCGCATGCCAACTGTTATATGGAGGGGTTCTAAAACAATACAAGCACGGGACGCTGACGTATCTGCAGCACTTTATCGCGATATATACGCGACGGATTAACGATTTACGTAGCTGGAATGAACAAGAAACAGGAATTGAGATCCCGCCGCGTGTTACGCGCGTGCGATTTTGCTATGATGTTTTTAAAGTCAACCTCGCGTTTCTGTGTGTATGTGTGTGCGTGTGTGTGTGTGTGTGTGTCTATAAGCGCGCGCTCGTAATTTGAACGTCGAGAATGACGCGAATTTTGCACACACTCGCGCGCCTGTAACAAAATCCGATTTAATGCCACGGCTGCATCAGGAAACGCTATTGTTGTAATTCATGCGCGAACGTTACATGCGCGCGATACCGCTCCGGAATACTAATTAATGTTTCATTGACAAATGTTATGCGTATTCGAAGTTTTGCGCAAATTGGATTTGAACTTAATACAACCAAAAATCGAGCGCGCGCGCGTGTGTGTATGAGAATTCTGCATTTCTGGCAAACGCGCCGCGTTGCTCTGACCATCCCTCTTTCGAGCACCCTTCCGCAGTTGTAGGGTGAATCATCCCTCGTCCTCGAGCTCCGACGATAATACAACTCCCCATGTACTTTGTATCGTCGAAGGAGGTCAGGCCTTTGTGTGCGGATGATATAAATTTATGCGTAAGAAGAAAAGAGCCGGAACGTATAAGATATAACAGTAACGAAGGAAAAATGTCACACGATGGCGGAGAAATAAGCGATCGAGCGAATTTGGAAGTATTACAGTCTCAAGGGAGATGTAAAAAAAACAAAAAAAAAATTTATTACACTGAGATATGTATGTAAATGCAACTATAAAAACAAAACGCGATACAATTTTTTTCTTAATATATGGCTGCGCTTATACGTCGAAATCAGAAACGAAATATTGCGGTTGTGCGAGATAAGAAGAGCAAGATAAACGATTATATGTAAATGAGATCTCTCTCTTTTACAACCTTATGTGGTAAATATATAATATATAAACAAGATTGTAGACGAATCACATGGACTGACGAGAGAATCTCTCTTTCTCTCTCCCTCTCTCTCTCTCTCGAGTTTTATTCGCGTTGAGAATTTATTCATTGCTTGAAAATTTATTTTGATCCCAAAAAAGTTGGATTTACGTTATTTTCCTAAAATACCACGCAAATGCAAAGCTAATAGAAGCCGTATATATATATATATATATATGTATAAGAAAATATCGAAGTATACGGATATTTTTATATATAATAAATGTAAGTTGGAAGAATATCCTCCGGTTGCGTGAACTTTTACGCTTCTGACGTCACAATCCAAGATTGCTGACGTAAGATATCAAGGACGTTTAAAGGTCCGTTATATCAAATGGATTTTCAAGTATTGATTTCGAAAACCTGCAGACTTGACTCTCACGCTCCCCGTAATTGACTAAAGAAAATAAAATATTTCGCTCCATTATTTTGCTTTGATTTTTCTTTTTAATTTTAGTTTTATTTTTTGAAGATCAAATATTAAATTTTGGCTTTTATAAAATATCTTAATATTAATACGTGGAGAACAGTTAAGTTTCTCTCAGTTAACTCGCGAGTGAATTAAGTTCTTAATACTATTAAAGACTTGTATAATGTAATTTGCAAACTGCATAATCATGGTCGAATTTTATAGAGCGGAAAGATGCACGGACGTATACATATATTTCGGTATCTTCTCTTTATCTGCCGTTAATGGCGGATGAATAATTGCATTTCGAAAATTTCGCGAAGAAGTTTTCGCTGCCTAATTCACAATTTTTTCCCACACTATTGTCGCTCTTACAAAGCAGTACGATGTAAAGCAGTCCGAAGTTTTGCGGCGACGTATTATTATCTAATGTAATTCACGATTCTATGATAAATCATGTCCTCATGATATGGCGCTAATTAGGAGAGATGAAAAAGCAATAAGTAAAAAGAAACGAAATGAGATGTGAAAGGAAAAGAAATGAATTTTTGAGTCGATCCCGTTTGCAACGTCTTTTTTTGTATTATTAACGTCATCTGTCTATATATCGCTCATTTGTTAATCGCCGTTCTAGTAAATTATTTATATGTGTTGTTCGTTTACAAATAAAATATATAACGATTAATACAATTTAAGAAACATTAAATATAAAAATTAATTTACACTCTGTAACGTATTTGGTAATTAAAACCGTTGTGCTACGTCAAAATGATAAACAAAGTTAATAAATAAATTACACGCTGTGATAAATGACCTTATTACTACGCTACAAAAGTTTATATAAAGAATCATTTTTAATTTACGACACACGTACATCTACACACACACACACACATTTTTCTTGAAACTTCTAACAAAAGTTTGTATCAAGTAGAAGTAATGCGTGATTAATCAATCATGTTTATTTTTCTTTTTTAACTCAACGCTTGACAAAACGACTGAAACAAGAAAATCATGAGAAGAAAAGCAACATGGCTTCTTCGTGGGGGATGAAATCCATACCACCCACGTGCCATGACGTATTCGACTTTTATCCTTTGCGTATCTCTGATGTTTCCAGAGATAACATCCACACAAACGGGAATGAAACACCACGTACAATAGCCGCGCGCGTGTGCGGGACCATGTAATATATATTTACGTACGCGTCATTTCGCTATACAGAAACGACGGGCCGAAATCGTTTCTTGCTTAATGGAACTCCCCCCCTCTAACAAAATGGCGACCACTCGAGCAAAATTGGAATGTGTCGTACATTATTGTTCCTCGCGATCTCACAAGTGCGTTTCAGGGGCTTTTTCCGCGTGTGTGTTTGCGCAGGACCGACTTTAACTCGAACAGCACCCTTCGTCTATTCTGTGTAAATTTGTTCCGATATTTTTGTCAATCGCTTGTTTCGTGATTACGATAAAATAATACTTGTACAAAAAAAAAACACAGCGATGTTTACATCTGTAATAAATAACTTATTATAGAAATACATACATGCAACACACATACGTGTTATTGTAGTGAACACAACATGAGATTAATTTTCTTTTAATTTTTAATTAACAAAAAAACGATGTATTGGTTTGATTACGTTTCTCTTGTATATAAACATCTCGCAAAAATATCAACATTAATTTTCTCAGCTATGTATTTTTTTTTTTTTTTTTTTTTTTTTTCTTAAACTTCACGGACCTGCGACTAAATTCGGGATTGGCTAGCCGTTTCATTATTATTCGTTTCGTTCGCTCTCCACTCGACTCGAGCACATCGCTTCGCCGACCATCACTCGTTGCTCGGCAACCTCTGACTCGGGACGTGTCGTTATATGATGGCGGCGTGGGTGGATAACCCCCTCCTTCTAGTGCGGAAGGTTCAGTCTCCGCTTCCTCTTCTGTTTTTTCTCTCTGTCTTTTTCTTTTTTTTTCTGTTCTTTGATTGCTAATTAACGTTGATGAGCGAAATTTGTTGACCAAACAATGGTCGTAACAAACCTTAGTTAGCGTCTTGATGACGCTATCAAATCTCCACAAATGAGGTGGCATAAATAAGGGGGGGAGGAAGAGGTGATACGACGGGGTGAATCACTGTAACTACACTCCCGCGGATATACAGCGCTGTTGGCAGGAGGATATATCTGACAACAACCTTATACCTGCGAGATTATTGTGCTTCTACGATAAAACTCTCTTGGTGCGAGATATAAAAATGTATAGACGAAAGAAACAGATAAAATTTTCGTGTTACAGCACGCGAAATATTAATTAACGTAAGAAATTTATTCGAAAGACTCTCGTCGGAATTGATATCTATGACCGTTAATTGTTATCACGATCTCTCGCGTACAATCCCGCATTCCGAACAATTAGCTTACGTCCCGTAAATTTCTCAGAACGCGTCGCAAATTTGTTCGTATCGTCAGCTCGCGTAATAACACGCGTGTTCTTCGATTACGTTACTGAAATAACAAAGTGTTTCAAACTTTATGAAAAATACGTAAAGAAAAGCTATTTTCTCGTTAAACGTATCTGAAACATATTTAATGTGCAATGAGGTGTTAATTCAAAACGGGATACTATACAGGTATACTACGAAGAAACTTCTTTATTATCACTTAGCAGTAGTCATAGCGGTTTATCGTCAGCCATTATCCTCAGCTGTAAATGCGATGAAATATTTACTGCTACGTAACCGATATAAAATGTAAGTTATTACAATTCTTAAAAGAGAAAAAAAAAAAAAGAAAAAACTAGTGTGTATTCGAGCACACGTGTAGCCAATGTAATTTTCTACGTTTCTACGTTGCCGCGTGAGTTCCCTCGAGAAAGTTGAAGTGATGTAGTGCCTTGGATAACTTCTAAGAAAATAATCCGAGTTAATTCCATCGGTACTACATCTCGAGCGCTACAACACTTGTAGCGCTAATTTCAGAACTCTTGTGAAAAGAGAATGGACACGGCCATACGCAATAAATAAATCCAATAAGCAACACGCGAGTAGGAGCGAAATCGAGGAGAGATCCGAGAGGGCCGAGCAACCAAAGCAGGAACGGGAGGGAGGATCACCGGCAAACGGAGGTAGACAGAACTCGAGGATAACGCGAGGGTGAGAAGAGGAACGAATAGAAAACAGAACGGGGAGAAACGCCACGGGAACGAGGCGCAACGATGAAGAGAGAAAAGGAAGGGTGGAAGAGCAAGAGGGAAGCGCGCGCGTTGGACGGCGCGCTATCACAAACCCCGCCGGCGAACGCGGCAGGATGCCGAGGTCGACGCTATCGATTGGCGTCGGCGTTTCCTCGTCGGTATCTAGCGGCCGGTGTACACTCTCTCTCTCTCTTTCTCCTTCTCTCTTCCTCCCTTTCTCTCTCTTTCTCCTTCTCTCTTCCACCCTTTCTCTCTCTCTCTTTCCCTCTTCTCTCTATCTGCCGCGGGGAAACTCTCACCCCTTCACTACGTTTCACTTCATCCCTCGCTCTTCCGCCCTTCCTTCTCATCCACCCACCGCGGTAACAGGTGTTGGTCTGGCCCCGAACTCGTACAAAATCGATGGGCGAAAGCCAGATCGGCGTTGTGAGGGCTTTCCCCGCCGATCCACCGTTCCCCCTGGTCTCTGCCGGCCTTTCCTCCTCGGTAATCTCCGCCATCCTCTCGATCAAGAGAAAGAGGAGAGGGTGGCGCGCGTAAGAACACAGGGGGAGCGAGAACGAGAAGCGCGGGACGACGCCGCGCTGCAGCCGAAGGAGGAACGAGAGGGGAGGTGGGTTACGCGAGGAAATGCAGAAGGAACGAGAGGGCGAGAACGAGGGAGGGAAAAAGAGGGAGAGGGAAAGAGCGCTGCACACGAGCGCGTTCTCGAGGACGCAGGCGCCCGGGACACGGGACGACGCTCGTCGACGACGCTGCATTGCCAGTTGCACCCCAGCCACACCCGGTACGAGTCATGTAGTCGGGCTACCCTCCACCGCGATACACGGCGGACAATTGTTGCTTCTGCGCCTACAGGTGGTACATCTTCGTCTTCGATCTTCACGGAGCTCGTCGGTGCTCGCGTCCGCCGCCGCCGGTGTCCGAAGATTCCGTCGTCGTCGTTATTGTCTCCGTTGTCATCGTTCTTGTCGTCGTAATCGTCGTCGTCTTCGTCCTTGTCGACTCATCGCTCGCTCTCGTTCCACGTCACCGTAACCACTACCACCACCACCACCACAACCAGTACTACCACCACGTCGCTGCCGCCGCCGTTGTCGTCGTCGTCGTCGTCGTCGTTGTTGTCGTCGTCGTCGTCGTCGTCGTCGTT
This sequence comes from Pseudomyrmex flavicornis, assembly GCA_014825475.1. NCBI lineage: Eukaryota > Metazoa > Arthropoda > Insecta > Hymenoptera > Formicidae > Pseudomyrmex > Pseudomyrmex flavicornis. The sequence goes on from QVNW01001065.1 coordinate 38,056, forward strand.
GTAGCCGTCGTGGTGTTCGTTGTCGTGGTTACGCTTCGTGTATATCCGTCCGTCGAGCGAGACTAACCTGTCTGTGTGCCTGTTGGAGCATAGCCGACACATCGAAAGACCCGACTGAGAATTTCGTCGGGTCCGTCACAAGAATTTGCGAAAAAGTTGGTGAGACGCGAGAGTGCCATAAAGCCGTAAGGGGGAAGTGTAGCTCCGGGCGCTCTCACCAGCCAAGTCGCTTTCGACTGCGTGTGTGCACCGAGAAGGGAGTGAGAGCGAGACGGGGGTGCGAAGGGGTGCGCGCGGGATTTCCGGGGTCGCGGAGAGGGCTAGAGGGAGCTATCGACCACACACGTAAGGCGGCGGCGGCAGCGCTCGCACACACCGGCGCACACGGATACACAACATCGCGGACCTGTTGTCCAACTTGTTGCTCGTCCCTGCAAAGGCACACCCGCCCACCTCCGGAGTCGAAGGAGAACTTGTTTTCGAAGAGGAAGAAAGTGGCTGTCGCGAAGGATCGCATATCAGAACGGCGCGCCCGGACGATCGAGCCCCGACCCCGGAAACGCGAACGAAGAAGGCGAGGAATATGGCGAGAGAGAACTGAAACAGCCGAGGGGAAACATTTCAATACAGATTTGAATATATTGAGCGAAGAGTGCGAAGAAGAAGGAAGAAATTTTTCAAATAACGATTAATTACATACAAAATTTTTACTCCATGTATAACTTTTTGAACGAAAGAAAGAAGATCCACTTTCTTTAATCACAAAAATTATTGGATCTCGTTCCAAGGAAGAAGCTCATTCCTATACATCTGCATTTTCACTCTCCGTGCATTAATAGAAGACGCATTGAGAAAAAGACGTACGCATCAGAAAAAAAAACCTCCTCTTTCATCCCTCAGGGTAGAATATCCGTTTCCTGCGAATTCAAAGGAAACTAATGGCGCGCGCCGAGTAATTCAGAGGACCAACTCCTTATATAGAAACTCAACTATTCACGAAGCTCCAAGTTTTTACGTTTATGGAACTCTGAAAAGGAGTAGCCCAGCACATCCCCCCATTTCGAGATCCCGTATTTCGGGCGAAATAAAAAAAAAAAAAAAAAAAAAAAAAAAAAAAAAAAAAAAAAAAAAA
>QVNW01001066.1:0-79659 GCA_014825475.1 Pseudomyrmex flavicornis
GAGCGAGCTCGTAGAGTCGAGTATTTAACGCCTGGATTGAAATGTATTGGCTACCGTAAAGAGGTCCGACCAATGGAGGCTATAAAGGTCGGTTTACATGCTTCGCGATGTGCATCACATTTTATTGTTGCGCACGCTGCGCTGTTATGCCAGCTCCATGTACGCCGCGAAAATCGTTTAGACGATGTTGCGCGCATTTCTCTCAATTTCGTTTATTTGCAGTAGTTTCCGTGAAAATGTCCGAAAAAAATCGTTGAGAATCGGATTATTTCGCGCGTACATCGGCGGATTAAAGCTGCAAAACTTTAGATTGACGAGTATAAAAGCGTCCCGCTGACAATGTCTGTAAATAAATTGTTTTTATTCCGTGACATAAATATTCAATGATTATTCAAAATTCATTTTTGTCAAATATGCGCGCGTTTCAATAAATGTTCAACTTTCAATTTCCTGCTCGTACGTCGCGCAATAAACGTTCGAAATTTGCGTCTCTGCAAAACATCCTCCTTCGGTTAATTTCCGGTTAAGCCTCGCCTTGATTCATTGAGAAGAAACTTTCGAATTATTAAGTCTATGACTAGATCGTATATGTGGCTTATTAGAGAAGTAGAAGTAATTTATATGAGTATCCACACATACACACACACACACACACACACACACACACACACACACCCTCGACGCTCTCACGAGAGAGAGAGAGAGAGAAAGCGGGACACACGTTGCGTCGTCGCTCCGAATTTGGAAAATTAATAATTTATAAATGAAGGGTGTAATTAAAGGTTCGCGCGCAGAGTTAGGTTGCAGCGGGGCAATTAAATCAAACTTGTTAATGAAATCCGGCATCAACAAATCGCGACCGCGGTTATGCGTCGACGACAGATGTGTCCGTCGGGACGTTGGCCCACCGATACCCGACCCACATCGACTTTATCTCTGCCTCAGGCAAGATTACGATGCTAACTTGCGCGAACTTCGTTAAGGGTTTTGATGCTGAAATCGATATAAGTTTGTAGAGAATGGTATTATCATTAAACACATACCCATTATACGCACTCTCTTTACGTATATTTTTTAAATGTCCATTATGTGCTTTACATATTTTAAAAGCTACAGCACGCGGCTCTGATCCATTTTACTAGACGTTGTAAAACAATCTCTAATTTCGGAATGAGAAAGAAACGAAAAAATATGATGGAAAAAAATGTAAATAAAACGGCAGAGATAAGATACCAGACTCTCGTTTACGGCGAGCATATCGATCCACGTTACATCGCCGTTTTCTTTCAACTTTTTCCGCGTCGCGCCTTTGTCGTCGCGCTTTCGATTCTTGCTGTCGCTGCTCGTATTATTACCCGGCTTTAATTAACCCCTCTTGGAAAAAAGAGTTTTTTTAAACGAAGCGTTCCGGCAATTTCTCTGCGCATTTGCAAGCCTTTTGTGGCCGTGAGAACCTGGCGATATATTCTTTACCCGACAATTTCAACGCGCGAGAAACACACTGGCGGGAGATCCCCGCTTAAGATCCCCGAAAACCTATAACGGATTCAGAGACGCGTTATCGCGTCCATTCGCGCCGACCGTGCAGGGCCATTAGGCGCGTTCGCTGATAATTTTTGCGCCGAAAGAGCGTCTGATATAACGAGCCGAGACAGCAACGGGAGAGTTGAAACGCGGTCGACTGTGTCGCGCGTTAGGGGGTTCATTGCACCTTGTCTATTTTTTTTCTTTCTTTGTTAACACCGGCTATACGTATGCACATATGTATAATACATAGATGCGTGCGCGATGGAACGGAAGCGTAACGGAAGATGCATTGCAAATCGGCTTCCTGCAAATAAACGTTGCACGCGGCGGGGGCACGTTATAGCTTCTCATTGTCATAAATGTTAATATGCTTATATATATACATATATATGTTTCAGTTTAATCTGCTGTATATTTATAATATGCACGCGCTCCTTCCCTAAATACGCGCGTCGCACCGCAAAATGCGGCGGGAAGGGGCCCGTAACAGTGATCAATACTAGAAGATAATCGGATACCCCGATTATACGCGAGCTGTTTCGATATCGACGATGGTCCACGCTCGATTTGCTCCGCAAATATAATACATATATAATCGGATATAAAACCGATAATTAATCCGCCAAAAGTAACAAAGAACGCGAGATTCTCGAAAACGACGTTGACGTACATATATCCGGTCGGATTATATAAGCGGATAATAAACGACGTTTCAGCGCCGCGACGAAACGAAAGGTCCGACGATTTAACCTAATTGCGGTATCGATCCGTGAACCGCGCGCGATTAACTGACTAAAATGCTTCCTGTCATTTACGCGCTGTGTTTTTGCTTTTGCCGCGGGCGGGCACGTTTACTTTGTTAGGGGAAAAAATTTGGGCTTGGATTTATGTCAAGCGTGCGATGAAGATTGACAAGTTTCGATTTTCTCGAAAGCTTGTTGCCCGCAAGATTAAAAACAATTACATATTTCTTCGATGAGAATAAAATGGAAATTTTTATTTTTTTCAAAATTTTTCTAACGTTATAATGGAACGATAGAAATACACGAGATAAATAGCGCGTCGACCAATTTCGTTCGAGAGAAACGCACGCGTTCAAACCCGTATTTTTCGAAAGCTGTGCCAGCGAATAAATGGAGGCTGGGTAATCTTTAAGTCGTTATCCGTCCCGACGTCCGCACCATCGATAAACAATTTTCCGGGACCGTCGAATAAAGGGGCGCGTGCTCGGAATAACGCGGAAATGATTACTCTTCTCACCGACCGTGTTGTTGACACGACGAAATGTCCGAGGCACCGTCAAGGTGCGCGACGAAGATTGTTCGTGTGCGGCAGAAACTGTCGTGACGAAAAAAAAAAAAAAATCTCAACGAAAGGGGCAGAAATTCGTCGGTAAATCGTAATAATCCTTTGTGCGCTCGGCGTCGTTCTCTGCCGAGGAAGCCGGTCGAGGTAATGTCGAGCCAATAAGTCTTTTGTCGGATCTTCCGCTCGGGCGGGCGGCCTGCCGCTCTTCCGGTCGGCCGAGCGCGGAAAATATGGAATACTCAATCCAATACCACCCTTCCCTTCGATACTCTGTCTCTTTCTCTTTCGTTTCCTCGTCGTGTTCACGCGTCGCAACTTGACATGATTCGCGACACGAGTGCGCGCCTACATCGATGACCCGTTGCGTTTTTTTCTTCGCGTACATTATTTCCTGCCTCGAGATAGCGGCGTAATTAAAAATGCTCGGGGAGAGAAACACGCTATCGCACACGCTCATTGTTGTAAGATACATTTTATGAATAATATATTCTGCTGTGCTTAAATAACAAGAATGAAAAGATAACGAAACAAGGTTGAAGCGAACGTGACACGTAAAACAAATTTATAGTCGAACGAACTAAAATATCGCGTTTATCGATGTCAGATGTGTAACAGATCGACACACTGTGTGGTATTTCATTTTTCTAATTGAATCGCATTGACAAGCGACACAATTCGCGATGTTGTCGCATTTTTGAACGTGACGCTATTCGGATCGCTGGCGTGACACTTATCTCAGCTTTGCCAATATTTATCGAACTACTGCATCGTTTTGAAGCCGTCTGTAACGACTTACGTGACGATTCCATTTCGGGTAACCCTCTTCTTCTATGAAGCCGTCACACGACTACTCGTCAAGAAACGTCAGTCGCCGCGGAACGTGAGCACATAGGCGAAATGTATATGTCGAATCGCGATCAATATCAAATCCGCCATGTAGATCGGGAGAGAAGCCAAAAATACGCCACTCGGATTGTTTGAGTAATTAAATTTTGTAAACAATTGCGCCAAACGGTTCGTCCATTATCCGTTTAACGGAATATAATGCCGGCTTTAATATTGCACTCGTTGAGAGAAATAGTTGGCGATTAACATCACCGCGCGCGCTCGCCAATTGATATTACCGGTAATTAAAGAAGAGTGTGTTGCGGGAGTGGACAAAAATCAATAAACGCGCAATATAATATTAATCGTCGCTGATTTACACGGTATAAACACGGCAAAGCACGCGCGGAACAACGCGCATATCTGAAACTACATTGTGATAAACCGCATTAACATTTTAAAATTAATTTAACCCCCCATTTCCCTCGCAAGCTAACGCCAAATCGTTATATCGGTCACACATCGGCTGTTACAATGCGGGATACGATTTATTTGTGTGTGTGTGTGTGTTAAGTTTGTCGCGCGTTAAAAATCCACTTTACAATTACGCCGTTCAAACGCGTAAAATTATTGATCGTCACTTTCCTTTCATTGTCGCGCGTAGATGTGTCGTTTTGTCGATATTTAATGCCATTAAAGTCTCGGACAGGCACAATAATCCAAAAGAAAGCGATAAAATTTAACGACTCCATTAAGTATTGACGTCACGTGTACGTAGTAGCAATACAATTTATCGAAGATATATATGTAACTCGTTTTCGCAGAGGAATAAATTGATACGTCGGAGAGTAATGACATAGGGGTGAGCAACGGGGATGCGGAGTAGGTTCTCATTAATACTAAAGCGCAAACGGGGTTCCGGGACAAACCGATGTTGAATTTAAAGCACCAACCGCATCGAGCGATTATACACTTACAGACTTCTGTGATGTTGAGCGAGTAATTAGAAAGATTCTGCAGGTATTATGGAAAGCGTATGAATGGAGGATATATTACGCATGTAGGTTTTTATGAAATGTCTGACATTTTGTGAAAGATGGAAAGATATGACGCTTTATGGTTAAATTAGCTTCTTCCGATTCGGCTGTTGTCTTGAAATCTCTTTCCCCGGTTGCTAAGCTGAATAGTCGGGGGGTATTTGCGATCGAGCACCGCATTATTATTCCATGAATTTTAATGTAAAAACGCGAAGGCCGCTTTAACGCGAGCGGAGAAAACGCGACGCAGAAAATGCGCGCGCGCAGAAAGTCCGCATAATCCGCAATTTCGCCCGGTTCACCGCGCCGAGATCCCCTTCTTTTTACACAGCCGACTGCTGTCAACCTTCGGTTTTGCTTTTCTATATATATGTCGGTGAACAAACGCACAAGTGGCGCAAAAAGTATTTTCTATTTAATGTTTTACACACGTATTCTATGTGTGTGAAGAACAGAAATCTCTTTTTGTAAAAATAAAAGATTTAATCAGGAAACAGCAGGCTTTCCACGGCTTAATTTTAACGCCCCTGGGAATGACACCACGTGCCCATGACGCCGCAGTCAGGTTGCCCGTCGTCGGGTGTGTTGCGCCATCCGCCGCGAAAACCGGCACGTTTTTCCCTTAAGAGAAAAACTTTCTCTCAATCCTCGAGATTATTTTTCAACTTCGTTCTTTACATAAGAAAAAGAGGGCGCATTGCTGCGCTCATCCCTCCTCTCTTTCTCTCTCTCTTTCATTTTAAATGCGTTTACAAAACGTGAGCAAATCAGTCACTTTCTTTTTTAAGCGACTCAAGTTCGAAAATGAACTTTCCCTCAAGTTGTGAAAACCGCGCTTTAACAAATGGCACTTCAAGTCAATATCACTCTCAAAAAAGAATATCCAAATGCAGAGATTTTGCGAAGATATCTAATATTAAAATTAGCAAATCTTACACAGATTTAATTACGAACAACTGTAACAGTTTAAAGAGATAATTTAACATTATGTCGTTATATTATATTTCTCATAAAATATATTAGCGATCCGCAGAATTAAATGAAAATATTTATAATGAATAATGATAATATTTAAAATGAATCATGGGAAAAATTTGTCTCGTTCTGACAAAATTACAGTCCGCTTCACTTCTGAATTGATTTTAACTATTCATGCAATTTTCTGTTGTTTCACGAGACTTGTCAAAATATGCCAGTGAAATTTCCACTTGTAGAAGTTTGTAAAAAGTAAAGCACAATTCGAGATTATCTAAATATTTGTATACTTACATCTCCGAATAAATTTCATTCGTGCAAATAGAAAATCAAATGAAGAAATATTGATAAATACACAAAACGCGTCATTTTTCTTGCTATTGTTCGAAAAATGTCACATCGCGCGCCTTTTTTTTCTTCTCTTTTAACCAAAAAAACTCTTTGTCACAATATAGATACACAGAAAAGAGTTCATCGTTTTTCTAAAAAAAATCATCTGGATGAAACAACTATATCGTTGCAGACTATTCATCGCACATAGGTAACGTTTGAACAAGTCGTTCTTTTTGTTTTTCTTTTATCAAAAAAAAAAAAGAATTCGTGCATGACGTAATCGTGCCAATGGCAATAACGGTTCCACAGATTTCCACATCTGTAAAAAAAAAAAAAAAAAAAAAAAAATACTCAAAATTCGTAACATCGTCGATCGTTTCGCGAATCGCGTGTGCATTCCCTCTCTCTCTCTCTCTCCCTCTCTTTGTCTTGCAACGAACTTTCGAACAGCGACGACGGCGCGGCTGCTATCTATGCGCCCGGTCCATCCAATCGGCAAAAGTACCGTGCAATAAAATCGTACGATACGATGCCCGTACGAACAATGCCGCCTCTAACTTTGTTTCGGCGGCGGAGGGTGCCGGCACAATCTGGCATTTTTCGTCGGAAAACTGTTACCTCGGATTTTCGGTATCGACGGTTACGCCGACGAATACGACCGATTGCTTCCCCGGTGCATTACCGGTAATTCTACCCCGCCTGATAACCGACCTAGAAACGCTCGCTACAACGTGGCAACGATATTTTTATTTATCGTATCGCCAGCTCACATACCGCGATCTATAACTCGATGTAATTTGTATCAATATTAGGTACCGAATACTTCGTTTTCGCGATAGTAAGCTAATAAAAATCAATCTCCATTTTTAGTATCGTAAAACGAGAAATTTTTATAAATAAAGTATATTTTTATAAATAAAGTATATTTCGTCGAGATCTGTCTTACCATGTTGGATTTTTAATCCGTTGAATGCTCGACGATGCGAACTCTTTCCACTTTAACAAGCTTTACAGTCGGCAAGACGTGTGTGTTATAAAACTTTCATGTGACGTTTTTTTATTTAATTAATCGACTAGTTTGTATCCGTTATTACAGATGTAAAAACCAGATTTATTAGAGCTTTTAATGAAATTACGCATACTTAGATATCTAATATTCTGCTGAATTCGAACGTACGGAAAAAAACGATGAAAAGAGATTTAGGTGACCAGGTCGCCGTTCGGGGAGATCGAGCCGATCTCCCCATTCGTTCCGAAATACGCTGTGCGGAATAAGTCTCGGCCGTTGCTCACCGCGTTTTACCTGCTTTTCTGCTCCATTATCTTGGCGCGCCGATATGTCTTGCCCCGAAATAGAGCCGCGCCGAGCCGGAAGCGCTCGCACGTGAGAGATAAACGCGCGCGTACGATTTTCCGTCGGACGTTGTCTGCGGAAAAATGCACGGGCGTCATACTGCTCCGAAAAAGAGAGAGAGAGAGGGAAAGAGAGAGAGAGAGAGACACGCGCAAATGCGAATTGTACGTGCGCAGTATCGACATCGTACACACTCCTCTCCTCGAGATGTGACCGTATATTATTTATTTATTTACCCCCATCGATGGCGACGGAGAAGAGCCCGTAGAAGTACACTCTCCCTCGGTCCCGCGATTCCTCCTCCTTCTCGGACCTTACGTGCTCGACTTCCGTAATGCGATGTTTATCCGCACAGTCCACGAATACACGCGTATCGCTCGCACGTACACGCGCGACCATTTGAAACGCGCCGACGTTCGCGCTCGAGTGTTACGACGCGAATATTTTCGATCAGCGTTCTACGACGTACTTATGTCATACCTCTGCTCGTTGCACACGGCATAAAAATGTATTCAAACCGTACTCGATTATGCCTGTCCGTAAAAATGCGAAATATCAGACCCACGTTCTCGAGGCGTTAATAAATGATCGAACTCGCGTCGGTGAAAACCTTCCCGTACTACTGGGGGGTCTCACGCGGAAAGTAGTTCGAGTCTTCGCGCGGAGCGACAGGTGTTTCGAGCAAACGTGTTATACAAATGTAAAATAAAATGATTTGAGTTTTTTTCCGAATGTGTGTTTTTGATGTTAATGTGAATAACGAAAGAAAGAATGTGAAAATTAATGAAATTAAAATAATCCTCACCGCGCGTGAGTTTCTTTATATCCTGTGAAAACGCAAATATCTCGGTCTCACTTACACTCGCGAGATGTTAATAAACGCCGGTGTCCGTTGGCGAAAACCTTTTCACATTATCGTAGAGTCTCGTGGAATGCAAGTGATACGATCCTTCATGCGGAGCGACAGGTGTACCCGCTTGCATCGCGTAAGAAACGACGAGCGCATCGTCGTGTAGTAATAATAAAACCGACCGGTTTTGCAACAGCTGCATTTTTCATGTTATTGGCGAAGCGTAATTTCACGATGAGGTAATAACCATACAAAATTGAACGTAATAAATAAAAATACGCCAGAAAAACCCGAAGCCACCAAATATCCTATATAAATTGGGTCGTGAGTGACAGGTGAATGATTAATAATTTTATCGTCGGAACGTTAGATCTATACACGCTTGAGATTTGCATTAAATGTAACATTAATTTATTAATAAAACGTAATCAGAGGAAAGAATATTCAATAAACTACGTGAGTATTTGAGTTACACAAAAATGTACATATGTTACATATGTACATATGTTATATATTACATACGAGAGTTCATTTCGCAGAGAGCAAACTATACGAAAAGTGATAAAAACTGTAGCAGTTAAAAGGTACAATTTTCGGAAAACTCATACATTTTCACCGAAAAATCGGAGATGAAATAATATTTTAAATCGTTGCGTTTTATTATGTTACACGTAGCGTTATATTTTCATATATATTCGGTAGTTACTCAGTTAAATATCAGATTGAAACCAAATAATGACTAAATGATTAAAAAAAGATATAACGAAGTACGAGCAAACGTGAGAGAGTGGATACTGTTCTACTGTTGAGTTCCATGAGATTACCCTCATGGTGATTCACTGCGACAGAGAATAACATTCATTTCTATTAGTGAGGAAGCGCGAATGCATTTATGTAACTGCGTCGCGCTTAAACCGGCGCACGAACTTTTTTCTTGATCCGACGGTTCTAATCCGCTTCGTCTGTTCCTCGTCTTATCTCTCTCTAGGTACTAAGCTCATTTTTGTTACATTCGGAGCTATGGTAGGATTTCTAGAAAACGAAAGAAAAAGAACTAGTTCTCTTTTTTATTAAAAAGAAAATATATGTAGGAATTCTTGCTGAGATAGTGAAAAAGCAAAATAAAATAAAAATAAAAATAAAAAGAACAAAAAAGAAAGAGAGCAGTTTTTAATCAATTAATTTTTAACATGTTAAGGTGTTCGTGAACCAATTTTTTATCCAGGAAAAAGACTGAAAGAATTAATTGATTTTATAATAAATTAATTTTATAATAAATACATGTTTTTTGTTTAAAGATATTTTTAATGTTGCCGCGTGTATGAAATATAATAAGAGATGAAAAAGAATTTAAAGAAGTTTTCTTCTTAATTTGAAGAGATAAGATTGTTAAAGCGCAAATCACAAAATGTATTTTACTTGAAATTTACTCGATCAATGACGTAGATCACTTCTGGATTAAAGCACGTCTGATACGTCCGCAATTTCTCGAAGCAAGGAGAAAACGGAGAAGAGGCGCGAGAAAAGTTCGACCGATCGGTGTGAACGCAATTACTGGGATTAGCGGCAATTGCCAGGGGTTAATTCGCGGTCTGCTACTCCTAATTGGCGAACGTTAGTGGGTCAGCCTTTAGGATCGATCTGATCGGACGAATGGATATGAATACATCGAGAGAATGATCGTTCTCGATATTATCTTTCGACTAATTGTTTGTTGACGAGCTCGCCAACGTACGGAATTGCACAATCAATTTACATATGAACAAATATAATCAAAAAAGCTATAATATAGACTCGTAAACTTCATTTATCTCAAAATTTACACACCAACTATCGTCAAGTTAACCGCCGTTTTTTTTTTTTTTCATAAAAAACAGACTGTTATGTCTTTTATACATGAAACAAGTAAATCAAATTTTCAACAAAAGTTAAATTCTCGTTAAACTTTTACGAAATAAAATTTGGTTTGCCGTTATGAATTTCTATCAGAGTTAACCGAGCTCCATACGCGATCGGCACTAGAAGCGTAAATATAATAACCGTAACATGACGCAGTTCCATTTTGGAAGATGTAATTTTCTTCGGGTAGTTAGCGGGAAACGCGCGGAATCGATATCTAGCTGCTAAACAGTATAAGTCGCGATTTTACGTTGTTGCGGGCTTCCGTAATTCAAAAACAATAATTTTCTAACAAAACCGCGCGCGATATTATTAAGTGGATTTTGCAAATATCCGAGTTTCCAATTAAGTCGGTGCGCGCGTTCTCGTACGAAGTGCTGAGCCATACTCTCCGAGGCAGCTCGAAATCCTGTTGTATATTATTTGCATAGTTATGGAGTTTCGCGCGTGGGGATCGCGATGGTGTTATCGGGGCGATAGGTGCGCGCCGAAATTTTCGGCATTTCTTCGACAAATAACGACCGTGCGCCGGAGTTTCAAATGCGAAATGTGGATGCAACGGAGGGAAAATCAGAACTTGCAACTACACTCCAAAGTACGGGAAATAAACATGTTATTGCAATTTCGGAATGCAAACTATATATTTATCGACTTTAACTCGATGTCGTTTAGATTAACTATAATTTGAACTGAAGCTTAATTAGTGCTCGAGTTAAAGGTTCGAGTTTTCAAACAACTCGCGAGAAAGACGACGGCTTGAAAGCGATCGATATTTCTCCGTATTAAAATATCGTCGGAATGCCAACACGCGATCTTTGTTCGCTGATCTCGCAAGACTCGTATCCTTAAGTAACGAGACGCGAAGATGAGAACTTCGGGTCGATGCCGTGGCATCACCGTGATTCATAGCGGGGAGGTTGGGTTCTTCCGCTTCGTTTTCTTTTCCCCGCCCGAGCCGTCTGCGCGCGGATCCGACCGACGTAAGATCTCCAATATTAATCCGGAAACATTTGTGCGGATTCTCGGTGGCTGTGCGAGCGGGTCTCATGAATATTCCAAGTTCGGAGCGACGTTAAGAGAGGCACGCTCAATTCGTAGCGCTCCATATACGCATCCACAACCGCATCTCTCGCATTCGACGTCCGTCGAGCGTTTCGAGAAGCCCGTCCAACTACGCCACTCGGCTTTGAACTTTCGGCCCTCCATTATTTAAAGGGTCGTTCTCTACGATACATACGGATGAAACATTTTCGCTCGTCGATCGTTTTGTTTTGTGTAAGAGAGAGAAAGGGAGGGAGAGAGAGAGAGAAAGAGAGAGAGAGACAGAGAGAAAAGGATGATATCGATGGTGCATACGTTACATCGCCTGATACCCTTGCGAACGAACTATCTGCAACATTGAGGATGTTCATTTACGATTCATACACAACGGATATTGTTAGCGAGGCCGTGTAAATAAATGCGATGTTATTCCGCGTTGCTTCCGCCGCTACGGCTCTCGCGAAAATTGATATCGTGAACGCAACGTAGTGCAATTTGCCAAACGTATCTTCGAGAATCCACGAATAAACAGATAACTAAATAATTCTACGCGGGAGCGCGCGTAGAGATTTGATTCCGCGCGCGTGTTTTCCCGTAGAAGATGAACGTCAGAGAAAACGAGCAAACATCGTTAACTTTTCACCGGACTGTTCAATCGCGAAATATAATTAATACGTGATACCTTGTATTCAACGAAAACGTCGACGCAATGAAATTATTTGTTCCGGCAAGATACGCAAGTATTTTCTTATGAAGCAAACCTGCAATTTACTACGAGAATAAAAAAAGAATTTTTAAATTTTTATAAAACAAAAATCAGAATTTTTGTTCGAGTTCCGATGTCACTTTTCAGATGTTGTTATAACAAAAAGCATTATCGAAAAAAGAAAAAACTGTTGAATGAAAGTTTGCAATTAAGAAGTCAGAATTTCTAGAGGAGGGACGGATTGCGAATCAATCTTCGGATTAATCCCAAATACTTGCCGGCAAGTCTGGCTACAGGACACCCATCCATCCGCATCCTCCGAGCTGACACTGTCGCCGCAGACCGGAACTGAACGGAGTTTCGAATTCCGATCTTGCCGGATTCGCCGGAGCGCAGCGCCGGCCTGAGCGCGCGCATACTTCCGGTCCTGACACGCGGCCAAACTTCCGAAACCAAAAGTTACTCTCCGCCGCAGCTCGCAGCCGCGTCCAAACGGACTCAGTTCGATAGACAGCCGTCGATTCAATTACCGCCGATTCGGCGGGTTACCGCGTTTTAATGAAGCGCGGTTTGTTAGTCAGTCCGAGCGAGCCGAGCAGAATGCAAGAGACTTTGCTTGCGCAGACGACATACCTGAAGTCTTGTGCGCGCGTCACGGTCCTGATCAAAACTTACTGCGAGCTATCAACGGATATTGCTATCGAGTTTCACTCATTGCGACTAAACTTGAACTTAATTTTGAACCAATTCTCCTATGCATATTTTTCTACAGAATGTTTCACCGAGTAAAACTGTTACTTTGATAACAGTTTTTATCACCACACGGAAAAAAAATAATGTTGAATCAACAACATCAGTTTAATTGAAATATATCCCGTTGATGCAACATCAATATTATTGCGCTAAACACACCAGATAGTTGCTTTAAGAATCCAGACATTAAATTAATCGCAATTTAATGAATTATTTATTTTTGTGGCAGCCCGTCGACTTTTAATTGAAGCTTCAGTTTTTTCTGTGCAGTTTAAAAAAAAAAAAAAGTTACTAAATTTTCCAGCACAACTCCATTATATATGTGATAACATTACTGAATAAAAATATCGATAATGTAATCATGTAAACAAGATAAATCGTATAAAGACAGACTGTCGCGCTTTACCATTGCGATCGATTAATTTGAATTCTTAAAAAAAAAAACCCAAGCTCTCTCACTCTCTGAAATTCGATAAATAAAATTCGCTTTTAATTGAGAGAAAATGCTCGTTCGTCGATAATACGCGAAACGACGAGCGTAGCGACGCCCCGCTGACAGTGCCGCTAACAAGGCCTTTCGACGTCACGTGTGTAAAAAGATCGAACGTATGGTAACCGCGACCGGAGAAGCTCGAGGCGAGTCATTTACAAAAGTGGGTTGAATAATTCTGTTAGAGTAGACTCCGGCCGTTCCGACCGGTCGGTCGGCTGGCTGACTTGATTGGTTGGCGGACTCTGGATATGTTCGTGACCCGCGCCGGTGCCATTATTCAAATGGAAGATTAAGCGAGCTCCTTGACTTTAATCTTACTCACTTTTCGCGGCGGTCTACGTTTGGCATAACCACTTTTTACGCGGCTCACTCGCGTATATACCGACAGTGCTTACTCAGTTTCATTACGCGGCCTCGCTTCCGACGAACTTAAACGCTCATTTCGCTCCCCTTGACACTCGCGTTGACAATCGCGCGCACCGCTTTTTCGCCGCTCGACTTTCTTTCGCGCGCGGCACGCGCATTGTTGTCGTGTTTATTCCTACGCTCTCTCTCTCGACCTTTGTATCCCTCCTCGTCTTCAATTCGATTCCCGGCTCTCTCACCGCCGCTACCTTCGCGCTTTTGCTTACTCCTACACTTTATCGCGAGATGTAATTAACGACGTTAATTTAGTTGTTCCGTCTCGCAGAGAACTTTGTCCCGCGACGTAATGAAATCTCAGAGACAGTCCCCCTCCGGACCTGCAGGCTCTTCTCGTCTTCTTCTTAGCTTCTTCGTCGTACTTGTCGCCAAGATTTTTCTCGCCTTACTTATCGAATTCGAAGAAGTGCGGAGCGACTTTTTTTCTGATCCGAGACTAATAGCTTTTCTACTCTTGGCAATAGCATTAACTAAGACGGTATTAAAGGAAACGTCTTGTTTGCCATTCTAATTCTCGCAATACACGGGACAATATTTTTCTGAATGAGACGTTTTTAAAGATGCATTTTATCTCCTTGACATTTGAGAATGTAAAGATTAAGTTTCATTAATTTCCACATAAACTTGTCTCTAATCCAACTATCTGCCCCATCAATCCACCCTCCGAATCTCGACCTAGGATCCGTATTTATTTGTTGGACGATCCATCCGGGACAATTCGTTGTCCCTTTCGTGTCCTTTGCACTTAGCGGGGAACGACATCGGAGTCCCTTCGTTTCAACCCTCGGCACGGTAGTTTACTGTCCCCAAGGTGAGTTTAACGACTCGCACGTCGATCTCACGATGTGTACTGCCGTCTTTGTCTCTCTTTCTCTCCCCCCTCCCTCTCTCTCTCTTCTCGCACTTGGAAAAGCCCTTCCTCGGTCATTAGAGTCGTCCGGCTCGAGATTTGAATCGCAAAAAGCGCGATACTCGGGGGCTACGTTGTGTTTTACTCGCGCGACACGTGCGAGCGTTACACGTTGGCGAATTAATCCACGTCGCTGCGATCCTGAGATTAACCCTTTGAGACCCCGGAGCTACAGTTTTTGCGAAACTCGTGTAAAAATTGTTTCAATAAATTTAGGTCGCTAACACACACGGTGTTCAAAGTTATTTACCTTTTTGTTTCTTTGACATACTGTTGGAATTAATATAAATTGAAAAAAAATTTTACTTCTAAATTTTTTAAATGACATTTACAATTCGTCATACGGATCGAAGAGTATGACACGTATATGCGATGCAAACATCTGAACATATCTGCGATAAAGTGTCAAATATTGATTACATTGACATTATTCACACAACAACTGCGTTCGCGGACATACAATTTCCATTTGCGGTAAAAGCTGTCTGGGTTGCTTCCTGTCGTAAAGTTCGATCAATTCACCCTGTATATTTCGCGCGAAGAAGAGGGTGAGAGAGTCTCTATCCGATAATTTTAAATGCCGGACGCACACGCTCGCCATACGTGATCAGGTTTCGCGATCAGCTCGGTTTCATCGCAGCGAGAGAGAAGCAAGAGGAGATCCTCGTGGCGACGTCCTGGGCCACGTCCCGGGAGAAATCTTATCGGATATCTATGCCAAGGTGCCTACCCAACGTCTGCTCCCCGAATAGATCCCCGGAGTAGCGGCGACGGTGACGGTGAAGGGGATAGTCTCGACTTCTTCCTCGCGAATCGGCGGAATTCTTGAGAGTCCCCCTGGAGGGCGTCTTCTCGATCACCCCTACTTCCTGAGAAAACCCTCTCTCCCGTTACTACGAAACAGCCCCCTTCCTTTCTCGCCGCCATCCCTCGCAAGACTTCGAGACGCAATCTTGGATTAAGGTTCTTGGCATACATGTGTGTCCTTCCTCTCGCCACTTTGAGTGTTCACACGTGTTCGCACGAGCTCGGAACATTCGCACACGTTGCGCACACAAGATGTTCCCGGAAGTCGTTTCTTCAGAAGACGATAGGCTTCCTCGACGAATTCGGAATGTAGGAATATCTCTCCTCGCCATGAGATAAAGTTTCTTCTCGAAATATTAAAAATTCTTTCTTTGTGTTTTGTGATTTTGTTTACGAATTATCGAGATGAAACATAAACTAGAATTTGGAAAAAATTTTCAACAGCAAAAAATATTCAAATCGAAAGTACTTTATTTTTTTACGCATTACTGTTACGCGTTTTTCCCGTTTCGCGTTTACTTGCGTATATTTTACATGCGAGCGATTAAATATAGTGCCGACTGGCAGATTGCTTGTTATTAAACATGCAATTGATTTTGAAACTCTGTTATTAAAGTGCATGCGTGTGTTGTGATTCCCCCCTCCCCCCCCCGAACAATTTTAAATTCAACTTCGCTCGTAGAGAGAGAGTGATTGGTTTGGAAACATTTTTGAAATATCGAACGAGATGGAAATACATCATCGATTTTGAGTGGAAAAGTAAATAAAAGTATCGCGTTGCGCTGCTAATTGTGACAATTTCTCGGGCGCGCAAATTGCTGTGCCGTGGCAAAACTGCCGTAATTATCGCCGCGCGATATTTAGACGGCAAGTTCCAGCGGGAAATATTGGGAATAATAATCGCGCGATATCGCCGATTTGTTATCTCATCGATTTACGATATCGCAAAATTTGCCTGTCAGAGAGCAGATCAGAGTTCAGATTACTCGCCGCTCATACTTTTAATCGAGTGATTTTCTTTATATGAATTATCGTTAATCTGATTGTACTTTGGTTACAAGAAAATTTATTGCATGACAAAATTGTGAGAGGGAATCCTTGTAAAACTTTGTATACGCTCTTCAACAGAGAAAAAAAGTGTCTCTTTTTTTGTTCGTGATATTTACGATATATTGAGAGAACACAGACCCCGGGCCGAAGTTTCCTATCTGTGTATACTCGCGCAACAGCGTGAAAAAATACACCAGAATATCTTTATTTTTTCTATAGACTCGAAACAATATGTGGAAACAAAATCCACCGTTTACGTATTGCAAAATCTGCAATGTGAACAAAAAAAAAGCTCTTCTCACACGCGCATATTTATGTTATGCTATATCTACGTGCGAGCTGTGTGCGCATGAATTTGACGCGAGACACAATCGTGTCTCTCGATAAAAAATGTTCAGTGGAATCACTGAATTAGAAATGAGAAATGTTACCTTTGCTATTTTAACTGCGATAAATCATAGAAAGAAAACTGTGAATTTAACGAGGAAAAAAACCACTGGGGAATGTTCTATAAAACAAAAAAAAATAACTCGTTTCTTTTCGTCGTTCAAAAATAACTCGATCGACCCGAACATAATCGTCTTTGAGCTATGCCAGTACGCAATCCCCGGGCGAGCGATCAACATCGGGGGAAAAGCACCTCAAACGGTTGACGTACGGTCGGTCGGGGCGCCGGGATTCACCGCAGTTAACTACCCGCGGCGACAAGGGGGCGGGGGATGATGGCGCGCGAGAGTTAACTCGGCGAGACGAGACGAGGAGGAGAGAGGGCGATCCCGGTAACGTATGCATCCATCGCCTGGCTTCCTGGCGATGCGTTACCGCCGCTTCTTGCGCTCGGTTCGCGCCAGCGTATATCAATGCTCCTTTCGCCTAGCGACAATGGCTGCCGGGTACGACCAACCCAAATGCGGGGGATTGAAAGACGATATAATTTTGCCAGAGAGAGGTCAAATTTCAATGCTACAAACATAAAAGGGGCTTTAGAAGAAAGATCCAACGAGTTAAGTAAGAGAGAGATTTGTGTGTCGGGATATTGAATAAATTTTTTACTTCTTCGCGCCGTAAAATGACATTTTGTTTAAATATTTTTCAATACTAATCACTCGAATTATATTTCATGCAAAAAAGATGCGTAATGATGGAATCTATGTCGCGGAGATATAATTGATAAATTTTATTTCAACGCAATAATAAACGGAATTTATTCCGAAGTTTGAATCTCAGACCAATCACAATACTCTCGAATGTAATTTTCTTGTGTTCTCGTGAAACTTGACCTCATTGAAATTATACGTCGCGATATATACTTGCGACGTACACACGGAGACGAGCGTGTGGAAATTGCGCGAGAGATCGGATCATAGACCCCATCGGCGTACGGGATATTGCGGTCGTCTATTTTCGCACGAAACTGCATTTTTATCAGGTGTCCCCGGGGTGATCCGTACAGCAGGATCGCGACGAACGTGTGTATACTCGTCTCGCCGCCGCGTATTATTCGCCAAGTAATCGACTGCCCCTCGCGCGCAAATCGTGGTTCTCTGCAGAACTCAATATTATTATTATTATTCGATATAGAAACGACAAAAGTTAGATTCGGTAATTTCAACTTTTTGGTTGTTAAATTGGAAAGACAAACCGAGGTGCATATCGATGACTTGTTTTTCAGTTTCTAGTTTTGCCAGCTGCAAAGAAGAAGTTAAATCTGCGATTCGAAACAAAATTATGCGGCGCATAATTCGAGTTGACTAAGTAGGTTTTAGATATCGAGGATATCATTTTATCATCCGATATCGTTGAATGCTTTTAAATTTACGTTTACGAGTAATTGTGCCGTCGAAATTGTATATTTCCCGTTATAATTCGATGAAACTATAATTCACTGTTTCGGAAGCACAATTATCTCTCTGGTGGACTCGTTTAACGATTAAACATCAGGCGACTAAATATCGAACTATAATCGGCCTGGCCGCAATTAACGAATTAATTAGACCGTACCGTATTTGCTCTTTAATGCTGCCCCAATTCCGGCGTACTTTCTCGTGTAACACGTGCGCTTTTAATTAACTTTAGTATCTTCCGGGCGCTGCGCGCTATCCGTGCTACCAGTTAAATATCGCCGTTAAATATGAGGGAGGATAAAATTCGATGTGCGTTACGCGCAAATTAACAGCGCGTCGCGTATTCGCGTCGTTATTCGATGCGAGGAGGCACTTCGCGACTTTGTGGAATGTGAAATTGTCGCCGAATGAAATCTTCCAGATTTTCGTCGACAAGTCGCAAAGTGTTCCGCGGAGAGGCAGGGAAGAGAGACGAAACGCGCGAGGATACACGATGGGTGTCGTGAGGGGGCGGCAAATTCCCGAGTTTAAAGTTTCTTGCAAATCAGAATGTGCAGTCGGCGGGTGCCGGATTTTCTGGAACGGTCCGTCCACGATCCGGAAGTGCAAGAAAGAAAAACCTCCGTGGAAAAGTTGGAAGTTAGAAATAAATGCAAGTACCACACAGCCGTAGCGTTTCTTCCATTTCGCCTTATGCGAGCGAGTCGCCGAAAAATGATGAGAGGATAAATATATATAAATGACGAAAGTGTAAAAACAGAGAAGAAAAAAACAAAAAAAAAACAGTTTGTGTAGCTAAAGCTAGTTTCAGGAAATATATGTGGATAATGTCAATTATTTTTAAGTATTCAATCTTTCAAGTGTGTTATCTTCGCGAACAGTTTTGCGCGTTTTTCTGATCCGAAAGTGAATTTCACGAGACCACGTGCTGCGTGGCCTCAAGCCTCTCAGATCACGTTCTAGATCATCTGTGTTTTCGCAGTAATCCCTCGTAGGTTCATACTTCGCGTGGGGAAGAAAAGGAAACGGTGTTTTCGGCCAAGATGAAGTTACGAAGAAGTTATAAAGAACGCGTGAGAGATCGGCGGCGCACGGCTGCTTCATTTCGGTCGAAATGGATGCGCGACGTGCCGGTTAAATTTAAAGCGGGGAAAGATAATTTTGCGCGGTTTCGAAAAATATGCGCCGATCTCGCTCGAGATAGACCGTTGCGCCGCCGTCCATTATTTAAAAAACAAAAAAAATAGAAACTAAAAAAATAAGAAAGGGAGAACCGCGCTTTCGTATCTTCCCGATGTTATGTACGTGTGGATGTGCACATCTTTTGTTGTGTTATCATT
Source organism: Pseudomyrmex flavicornis (assembly GCA_014825475.1). Taxonomy (NCBI): domain Eukaryota; kingdom Metazoa; phylum Arthropoda; class Insecta; order Hymenoptera; family Formicidae; genus Pseudomyrmex; species Pseudomyrmex flavicornis. The sequence continues at coordinate 19,476 of QVNW01001066.1, forward strand.
AAACTTGCAACCGCATACTGCGTCTTTTCTTCTCGGTGTTTCCCCGTCCCCGTCCACCTGTGTTCTCTCTCCGCATCTTTGACCTTAAACAGAATAAAAGTGGCGGCGGGTAGAGTACGGTAGGGATAAATAGGGCCGAGGAGACGCGCGCTGAGATACGGCGTCGCCTTTCACCCTTTCTTGGAAAGCCGTCCTCTCCCCCCTCCCCCCGTGCTCTCAGATGGGAAAGAAAAAGACGGAGGTAAAAACGAGGAAAAAGTATACATGCATTCTTCCGTTGCTCCCGTTTCTTCGTGACCGCGATGCGAGAAGCGGAGGAAGTAGGTGACGGAGGAAAAGAGGGAAGAAAACGATGCGAGGGTGAATGCAGCGAGACGCATCGTTGCATCGTCTTTCGCGCCGTCCGTGTTTTCTTCTATTTATCTAAGTTTCGTCTTTCTTCGAAAACTTTATCCGTCTCTGTCGCTTTTTCCGTCCGCGTCACAATCGTATCGAGTATTTTTCTTACTCGCGCGTCGCTTTTCTCCGTTTGAACCTCTTTTCTCACACGAGATGGTTACGTAATCGTCCATTCGTATGAATATGTAACCGGTACGAGAGAGCGCATGAGGTTCAAGCGCGGATTCACAGCTGTGTGTGCGAAATTTATGGAGGAAATAAAAGAAAAACAATATTACAATTCTATTTTATAAATTACATCCATTTATTTTCGCACAAAATTGAATATTCTATGCATTTTTTTGCGTGTTTTACGTGGGTAATCAAACGTGGAATTTATCTTTAGCATAAAACTCTAATTTCGCAAACACGCGGCTGTCATTTTCGTAATCATTGTTTGCGTCTTGGTTATCTGCTCGGCTTATAACTTCCGTCCTTTCTTCCCTATTCATTTTCTCTGTACCATACGCGAAGATTCCTCCTTACGATCACGCGACCGCGCGATCACCGCCGTTCCCTCTCTTCTTTACTTTTCGCTCTTCGTTTGCCACAGCGCGCACGTGACGCCGATGCTGGTTGCCGAACTCGAGCATTCGCGTTTTCCTCACGGGTCACCGAGCATTCGATGGAGCCCGGTCGAACCGTGCCTCTCCGGCCAGCCGAGCTTCCCGTTCGTTCTTCCTTCCTTTATCCTGTCCGCTTTCTCTCTCTCTCTCTTTCTTTCTCTCTCTCTCTCTTCCCTTCCTCTCTCCCTTTCTGCGAGACCAGTCGATTCTATCCCAATCGCGAATGCCACCCAGCATCACCCATACCACTCATCCCCGCGAGAATTGGAAATCAATTTAGGAAAACGGTAATAAACGGACGCCAGCGTACGGTCTGTGCTCCCGGCGTGCGCGGTTCGCATCACCGGCCGCTTGCGGGAATCATGTGGCTTTCGAATAACCTCGTCCCGCAAGCCGGCGGTTCAACGGGACCGGCGCGGTTGCCCGCTTTTCCCGGAAACTTTCCTTCGTCCCGCAATATAGCTCGTTTGAGAAAACCGAAACGTTCATGAAATAATTATGTCGAGATCGACGATCGGGAGATCAAAGATCGGAACGATTCGACGCGTTCGTCTCATACGCGCTTCAGTTCAATAGCGTTCCGTTAAAGCAGATATATATACACATACATACACACACTCTCGCGAATGATTACCATCGGTAATGATAAATACTTTCGCAATATCCCGAATAAGCGCGGAGCGATGTTATCAGAGGAAATGGTTATGAGTAACACATTTGCTGAATAAATCATCTGTTCATGAATAAATTCCGCTTGAGTAACAACACACAAATCGTTGAATATTTCTCAACAATTTCGGCGCATGAACAATTTACGGTTCGTTGCGCTTGTAATTTTGATAATTTATTTTACAATTGAATTATTTATCGCGACTTTTAACTTATTTGAGGTGTAACGCGTTTATCTGCGTTATAGACGATTTTACAGAAGATTCACGCGAAGAGAAAATGTCGCGGTAAGAACGGCGGCAATGTGAAAGACGTTAAGAAGGAATTAACGACTCAGCTCGCGCGCGCGGGGCTAAGGATTCATTAATTTTAACGCGACGGATCGCGCATACTTTCCGGTGCCGTCCTTGCTATCCGCTTAGCTCGTTTCTTCAGCCGCAACGCCGGTTCCCGACTACGACCGGGGTATTACGTTCATTTGAATGGTCACATTTAGCCAGAACGTCTCGCGAAATGAGTGAGATACGGCACGCAAGATGTATCCTCGCGCAGTACGTTACGACCTTAAATCGCAAAGAGAGGATTTTCCGGAAGGATTCCTGCGGCACACTTTCCACTCCCCCGCTTTGGACCACTTCGCCGGATAATCCCCTGAATAGGCAAGATAGTAACCGGAGGAAAATATCCCTTTTGCTCGCACGGTACGAGCGAGCGAGTGAGCGACCTCCTCCCGCCTCCGTTTGCACTTTTGAGCAAGGAGAAATTCTTTGTGCGAGAGGAAATTTGCGGGAAAGAGCTTTACGGATTGCCGTCCGCGTCGCGCTACGTGAAATATGGATATAATAACGTCCAGGACAATTTGCGTCTTCGCGCACGAATGCGTGAGCGGCACGCTCGCTCTTATCGCTCTTGCGCTACGATTTTCGAAAAAATTAACACACTCGTCACGCGATTCGCGTTGCAACATATATGCACGACGGAACGACGAGAAGAATTAATTAATTTTTGCAATTGCGTCGTAATGTCGAGCCAAGTCGACATGTTCTCGGAATATTTTTCTTTATTTCGAGCGAACGTAAATATTTGAAAACAATTCGCAAACGAATGATACGCAAGTCAAGCACCGTGACAGAAATTGAAACAAAGCGCGACCGCGCCAGTTCCATTCCTAACAAAATTTCAACCGAGGTAAGATAAACGTCGCGCAAAAGCGCCAACGGTTGGCCGGGCGAGAGGGAAGTTCGACAAATTGGAAATCATGGCTCGCACCGGATAAAGTTCGAAAATACTTGGACTAACAAGATCGTCATGGAACTTGCTGCTTCCCTCGTATATTTCACCGAACGACGAGAATATTTCACATCTACGTTTATCTTTCATTGCTACATAAAATATGATTGCCGAGAACATTAAATCCCTTGGTTCAATCTTGAAATTAAAATTAGTTTAAATGAAATGAAATTTACAAGTTTAAACTTTGCTTCATCATTAATGCGTTAACAGTTTTTCGAAAAATATTCAAGTTTCAATTACCGACAGGATAGATCTCGCGCGAACTAAAATTCGACATTTTTCAAGCTGAGCGTTTTTTCGCTACGCACAAATTCACATACAAATTTTTAAAAATGCAATAGAACCACACACATGTATGTGTGATACACAATCGAACATATTAATATGTCAAATAAAAGAACCTGTATCTTTAAGTGTGCACAGATCAATGACCTTAAGCGCGCAATGAATAAACAAGGAAGTCGTATATAAGCATCGAAGATAAATCGATTTTCCTTTATTTCCCACCCTCCCGTCTGTTAGGAAGCATGGCTTCGCCGTCATTTGTTTCTGCCAGTCTTGGCAGCAACGCCGGTAATCCGTCGCGTTTGTCTTTGAGGCATAGGCGGTAATTCCGCGTAGGAATGGAGTCGATCTATTTTCCGGTTGTCTCTCGCGTCTCCCGCGCGATTTCGACCCTTTCGCCGAGAGGAAGGTATTTGGCCGGTTGCTGAGAATTCCGGAGAAATTCTTGAATACCACGGACGCGATCCATATGGGCTTTGCGAGGTGAGCGGCGGAGAGAAACACCCGTGCCCGAGGGGCCGCCGAGTTAGTACACGGGAGATGCTGGAGAGATCCTCAGGTGGAAAGAGTGGACCTGGAGTACCGAAGTGGAGTGGCTTGGAAATGTATAGGCTGCTTGCCGTAGAACTTGCAGCAATTTTTAAGTGCACGGAGAAGATATTTTTTATACGGGAAATGCATTTTGAGACGAGAATTATGCACATACCGAGGAAAAATGATTGTCAAGGGAAAACGCGTGGCTGTCGTTGAAATTCCGAAATGTCAAAAATGACTCATTAACGTTTTTCTTTTTTTTTTTTTTTCATTCTATTGTCTCTTAAGCGTACGTGTGTGTTTCAAAATACATTTTAACACTCCGAAAGTGTTTTTCTTAAAGTTGAATGAATGTCGCTAAATAAAGAGAAAGTGTCTTTGGTTTGAATTTCCGAATAACACTGTTTTCACATGAACGCTTATTCTCTACACGGCACATATGTAACTCTCGCGAGTATTATACGTATATATCTTCACCAAACGTCTGTCTGGAAAGCGCTACTCACATCTCTCTCTCTCTCTCTCTCTCTCTCTCTCTAAAGTTATTCTGTAGTCACACCGCGCTCGTATGCGTCTATTTCGTGCTACAAAGTGCCGATGGCGTCCCTAAGGCGATGTGGAAACGCAACCCATTCTTTCTCTCTTGGCACTTCCTCCCCGCGAGTCCTCACTCACGACGACGCGGACCAACGTTTATATTCACTTTATGTAAATTCTCCGTAAATTGTGTCGGGGCGCGAAAGGCCTCTTCTCGTATCGCGATGATTCTGCCTTCCGGACGTGAGTATATCCGCGCGGTGACAAATCCACCTCTGATGGTGATACGATTACATTAACGTCGCATCTTCCGACTAACGTAGCGTCGCGCACCGGTCGGGCGCAGCAGAGGGAATTTATAATCAAACATTTGTATTCGCTTATGAAAGTGTTTTTAGATTTTAATCATTTCGCTTTCGTTAGAAATTAAATATCAGAAATTAAATTTAATATGAAATTAACGTTAAAAATTCAATATTAAATTTAATATTAAATTAACGTAAAAAATTTAATCAAATTAACATCAAAGTAACGTTAAAAATAATGTAATCATATTTATACTTTTTTGCCGTTACGATAAAAATTACTTAATATATACGTAAATGTTTTATGCTTGAAAAACAATTAGTTAAGATACACAATTTTCTTATTGCATTCTCAAATCTCTTTGTCCTTGTCGCGAATAGCTTTCAGATCGCTTCGACGACTGTTGTGCTTGTTCATGCGGATTACAAAGCTTATCTAAAGCTCTTGTTAAAGCACGCGGTAATTAATCGCCAAGACAAATTACTTGTACCGTTGTTAATGCGAACTATCGGAGGATTATCCAAAAGTTCTCGCTGACGCACAAACGCGCTAATTAATTGTTAACAGCAAAAATGATAGACAACAGGCGTCTATCACGCGATATTGTGTTACGTGATAAAAGATTATTAGATGTAGAGTTCTTTAATAGCAAAAATTCTGAATCAGCATTTATATTTAATAACACTTTCTCTCTGGTGCTAGTAACAATCACGCTAATAATACAAGAATTAAGGAGATAAAAACTAAAAATTCAATAACACATCGATTTAATTATATTTAAAATAATATAATTAGTGTAAGGATTCGAGCGGTAGTTGAGAAGCACTGAATTAGCTAGGGTTATTAGACGGCACTGAATTTAATGCAACGAGTAAAGGCACTTTATTCACTATGGTTATACAACGTCTTCTTAAGTGCGCGGTTACAACTGCCAAAGAGACGACTCTGTTGGCTGCTCGCTAACGATTGGTAAATCGGTAAAATTCGGCAAGCCCGATTGTCTACGAACGATGTTTACCGACAGTTTATTCACGCAAAAAGCACATGTACTTTTGGTAAACACCGTTCGTAGACAATCGGGCTTGTCGAATTTTGCCGATTTACCAATCGCTAGCGAGCAGCCAACAGAGTCGTCTCTTTGGCAATTGTAACCGCGCACTTAAGAAGACGTTGTATAACTATAGTGAATAAAGTACTTTTACTCGTTGCATTAAATTCAATGCCGTCTAATAACACTTCAGTGCTTCTCAACTACCGCTCGAATCCTTACATTAATTATATTATTTTAAATATAATTAAATCGATAGTACACGTGTACAGCTGTTGCTGTATAATATTCTGGAAAATTCCTTACATTAGTTTCTCATTTTTTTAAATTTTGTTTTATATTTTTTTACGGCTGGATTGTTCACGCCATGTTGTTGAATAGAATAACAGCGCGCGCCACATCTCGTACGTATTTTATGAATTTGCAACAATTTGCTAGCAAGTAAAAGTTGGTAATTTTTTCCTACATACGTTTACTATATACACGTTTCTCGCTTCATAGAAACTTTCTGCACAAGCGTGACTTAGTTTTTCATGTTTCGGACACTTATGTTTACGAGATTTTCTTAGCGGCATCGTAGTAGATCCCGACAACAAGTTCTACCTCGAGAGTTTTCTCCGAGAGTATTTTATTTACGGGTGAGTCGCAAGCTACACATTTTCTGGTCCAACAATTCTGGAAATTTCGCGCGCACAAGTGAATATACTTCTTCCTTATCTTTGCGCGTGCTTGTAAAAACCATACAACGGTCGTGCCAAAACGTCGCGTGTACATTTCAAGTAATATCTCTTCGCGATATCTCGTCTGATATTTAAGAGTGCAGAATACATTTAATAATTCGGAGAGACTCCGAAAATATCGCGCGTTTCGAAAATTGACAGCTCGAAGAAATTCCGCTGTGCATGAATACCTCGCGCGCATTATTTCAGAAATCCGTGGAACCGAGAAACGACATTATTAACACGGTGCCCTTATTAAATTAGAGTTAACAATTGTAATTGACGTGCCCGCGCTTTCTCTCTCTCTCTCTTTCTCTCTCGCTGTCTTGTTCTTGCTCGCGGCGCGAAGAGAGAGAGAGGAAGAGAGAGAAAGAGAGAGAGAGAGAGAGAGAGAGAGCTCATTTCGCAAAATTGCGGAACTTGCGCGACGTACCGTCTGAAATTATTCCCACCCGTGCTCTTCTTCGCTCGGCGATAACTAATGAGCCGCCTGTCATCGAGAATAATCGATGCGCTCGCGTTATGCGCATCCCGAAGACAGAGTGTGTTCGCGCGCGACTCTCCGCGTCGATTTACGAGCTCGCGGAGAGTACTGCAGCCAGCTGGTGCACGCGCACAAACCTAGAAGTAACTTACATTTCACAGAGGCCGCATCTTCGACCGCCGCGCGTTTATCCATCCCCGCGTTTGCATCTCGGTCAAAGGCGGCAGCTGTTTCTTCCTCTTTTTCTCGACATTTTTCTCGTCTTCTTATTCCGATTTACATAGCTGCGATATTGTTTCGTTACATTTATAGAATTACGGAGATCAGTTCAGACCAGATCTGATTGCGTTTCTAAGAACAATGATATCGGTAATCACATCATTTTCTTGACGCATTCGGAATGAACAATGTGAGTTAAATAAAAGAAACAAAAAATAATGACAAAAATTTCTCATCATAATGAATGAAGATCTTGTAAGACAAACATTCGCGAAGGTTTTTTCACGTGGAAAATAGAGACTTTATATTTCTAACGTAACACACAAGAGCGTAATCCAACTAACGACAGCGGAGACACATTAGAAATCCAGAACAGAGTCGGAACGACGATTCGAATTCCCGATTCTTGGCCTTCGTTCTATCTTTTCCTCTCTCCCCCCCTCTTCTCTCCAGTACTCTATCATCCGTGGATCCTCCGGTTAAGTAGTAGTCAAGCTTCGTGGCGCGACAAGCTTTTCGAGCAGCCGGCTCGGGGACCACGGATGGACTTTTTGCGGCGAGTTACTCGTGCGGAGCACGAACCCTGTTATCTTCGGACGTGTCGAGTTACCTCGTTAACCAACAATGGTTCCGACACGAAGGTTCCAACCCTCTGCCGCCGATGTACCGCCCTTGCATTTCTCTTTTTCTCTCTCTCTGTCTCTCTCCTCTCTTCGTTGGCTGTATCTCTCTCTTCCCTCTTTCTTTCTCTCTCACCTTCCGGTTTGAAGACAACTTTTCACTTTACGACGTAGCGCTCTACGTGCGAAAACGGACGCAGCATTTCGTCGCGGGAAAAATGGACTCGCGGCTGCTTGATGGCTCCTCGCCGGTGCCGTTATCGTTTCATTCACTGCCTTCCCTGTCTTTCACGAGCGCCGTGCGCCGTGCGCCGCGCGACGCGATCGGATAGAATGTTCGCTACGTGAGAAACGTCAGTTTTTATTTCCCCTTCCCACTTCGAATAGTCGTTCGGTTCTTTTCTCTCTTTTTTTTCTCTTCAAAAAAGAAGAAGGCGAGTACTTTTTTCGTATGCATGAAATCGCGGCGATTTTTTCCCACGAGGCTACGTGGAATGTTTGGCGCCCTACTCGCGCAGGCAGATTTCGGGAGTGCTGGAAAGAAGGGAACCTCTTGGAGTCCATATTATTTTCTAAGTAACATTTTTTATTTACCAATTCTTTCTTTTATTCATACGAGAAAGTAGGAAAAAAATGAATAAAGTTTTTCTTTAAAAAACACTTTGTTTTAAATACACGAAAATTTGGAGATATCCTTCTTTAAAAGAAGAGAAAACTTTTTGATATGACGACTTTTGCCATAAAATTTTTCAGATCTAAAGAAAAAAATATCAAAGTTTCCCAGGTGCTTCTCACCTAGACGTTATGTAGATCCGCCGCTATTCCTCGGCTTTTTTTGGATTCAGAGTACGCCGTAGAGATTTCTTTGAAAATTTACAGTTCCTCGTCTTCTCGTTTCTTCACACGAGAGAGAAAGAAAGTGGTGTGGTGCGCGCTTCTTTTAAAATGTATATTCCCCTATGAAAGCAGTTTCTTCTTCTTGCGGTCCGCTTTGTAAATTTACGTATGCGCTGCATTAACGGGCGCATCGCTCGAGACCTCTGATATTTCTTTCAAGCGCAAGTGGGTTTCCGAATGGTGTCGCGCTCATAAATAAACTCGCGGATGATCGATACGGAAGGAGAAGATCGCGATAGAGAGAGAGACTGACAATATCATATTCGCGATCGCGAATTATTAATTCGCAATCGCTTGTCCTTTCTTGTAGAATTCACGAAGCTTCGATTACAAGTCACGCGTGAGACAATTGCTAATTTCATGTCACAATAAATCATTACTCGCGTGCGGGTAATTGCACAGAATACCCCTTCTCGAAGAGCAATACTTACGAATTAAATACATTCACGCGTGAGATCTTGTTTGTCAAAACGAGGAAGATTCGATTTGACATGTTGTCGCTCAATTATGGCTCGTAAATTACGAATCGACGCGCCGGTGGCGCGTTTCACCGACGCGCGATAGAGAAATTTATAATTCTCCCCGCTCACTCTTCGTTCTTATCGCGCTCGATAGAATACCCAATGAGTAATTCACGTCGACCGCCGCGCGCGTTCATCGGTAGTCGTTAATCACGCGGTCGAAATATTGTCGTGCCCGCGCAGATTGGGTGTATTATTCGGCTCAGGCGCGTCATTACTCGCGCGCGAGTCATCGATCGGCGCGGGCTCGTGGAATTATTAAGTATGCGCGCGACAGATTGGACATTACATTCGCATTACGCGATTGTAACGCCCGGCTATCGCGATCATTAATCTATATGTCGGCATTATACTGGGGCAAAATGTCGAAACGGACCTTCCCGTAACGAAGGGGAGTTACGGACACCCTCGCGCGCATATCCCAGCTTCCGCTTCGGGCAACACCGCCGCCCGGCTGCGAAGAATTGACAATGTATTGGAAAATCAAAATCGTGTATGCGAAACTATCAGGCAGGGCAGAGAGATTTTTTTCGCGACGGTATTTCCAGTTCGCCGGTTCGCGCTGAGATCGCGCGGCTAAAAATATTTATTTAATCATTAATTTTCGCGAATATTCGTTCTTTGAGTCGCGCAGATGCGACGGCGATGCCGTTTGAACGCTGAAATCCCGAGTGTTTCGAGTGTTCTTCGCCAAAGTAGACGTTAAATGTAAATTGCAGAGACAAAACGTTCGTGCGCTGATTACGATTTGACGACTCCGTGTCTCGGGCAAAATTTTTAAAAATGCATCGCGACCCTTTCCACGAAACGTTCCGCAGAGACATGGTTTATTTTTCGCTGCTGTACACGCGCGACTACTTTGTCGCAAATAAAACAAGACGACGTTTCTCGCAGGAAAGTCTTGCGTAATATGCATCGAGCGTAATAAATCTCCTTTTTCTCAAAACGCACAACGTCAATGTACATCTGTTCGCGATAACCTTCGCGAACTTCTCGACGTTGCCGAAATCGAATGATCGTGCAATGCAAATTTTCGATTGTTTACATATGATGTAAAAACTGTCCTCGCAAGAGGATACCTCAGGAATTGTATCTCAGGAAAAATACTACCGAGCATAAAATTCTACTTGGAGAAGAGCATGCGAGAGGTGCATACGTTATACGCGGGATAATCCGGCGGTAAATTTTCGCGAGAAGTTTTCTCGAGAAGGCAAGAGACACGCGCGCTTTTATGACGAACAAGCGTGTCGCCTTCTTCGGATATTTCAGAAATGCGCGCGGATACAAATATTTGCAGCGTCGCGGAGTACATCTTCGCGCGCATAGAATCTGAATGGAGACACACGGTTTGTTCGCAACACGCGCAATGTGGTATCTATCGATCCGCAAATGGCCGACACCTTCGTCCCTCTTCGAGTCGTTTTATCTTTTCTGACCGTCGTCGACACGCAGAAGCATTATCCGGAATATCCGTGGCGCACTTTTTCGAGGTCGTACGAGAGACTCATATCGGTCGTTTTCCGTCGAGGACGAGAGCTCCTCCGGGAGACGGCGAGAGCTTTCGCAGTTTTGCTCCGCGAGAGAAGAACATTGTTGTAAGACGACTTGAAACGTCGTGTGACACGGAAGTCATTGTTACGCGATCCGTTCTACTGCGCATTTCTACTACTACTACTAAGATGATGTCGTAAAACGTCTTTCAGTTGACCGCGATCTTCTTCGTAATATATGCAGGATGAAAAATTGTGACAAAGTCGAAGTGTGAAGGTAGATTCGGGTCAATCTGAACCGAAAGTCACTTGCTTACATTTTGCAAGGTTTGCAATATTTATTGAGTTATTAATTAATTAATGTGAGCCAAAGAGCACGTGAAAAGCGATGGCCCGGAGGCGTGTATGACTTTCAGCTGTAAAGAAAAATGGCTTACCTCATGCTCTTAACGTCGATTTTCACTAAACTATTTTTAACGAATCGCTTTTATCAAAGTTAAAAAACTTCTTCTAAGTTTTAAAAATATTAAAAAAATTAAGTTAGAAAAAATAAAGAAGACAGAAAATAAAAATGCGCGAAACCAAACGCCGAACGAAAGATCAAGTCAACAGCACTTGTTTTCGCATTCCTTGAATTTTGTGAATATCATACTTTGTTGTAGGATATATACACTTGAGGAAAATAAAAGGGATTTCCCCCTTCTGTCGATTGTGTAATCAAATATTCGTCTCTCCGGCTACCGGCGCCGCCGTCGCGACTCTCGCGTATATTCATATCTGCGCTGGATCGCAGCCAGATCGAGAGCACTCAAACGCTCGTCGTAAACAACCGCCTAAGATTGATAACGCTTTCATATGCTACCCTTGACTGACAATCCGGACATTTGCCCGGCTTTTTATAACTTATTTCCCCACTCCGTCTGTCCGGAGGAGTGACATAAAACGCTATCGAAAACGTGCGATAAAACGCGACGGCATCGTGTATGGATATGGGCGTAAAGAGAAGCTCCGTGTTTTAACAATTTTAAATTTAAAAAATTGTGTGATATTCTGGAGAAAATTAATTTTTTTCACACGTACACACACACACACACACACACAATTATGATCGTGTAATGATGAAAGCCATTGTCTTGTTTTTACTTGTCAAGGATTATATTGCGTAGTTTTTAATCAATATGCAGCGAGATGAACGGAATCGTTTTATGCCTGAAAGAATTATATATCAGAGATATTTTTTGCCGTTATCAAACCCAGGTTTTATCGACGAATAACGTACTCTGACGGCCAGTGAATTAAACACCTCATAAACATGCGATTGAAATTCGATCGTTACCGCTTTATCGTTGGCGATGAACGCTCGGCCGCTCTTCGTCGGCTTTTCCAACTGGCGACATAGTCATTCTTTTATCTCTGTTTTCTCATAATAATAGAGAATTTTCTATTGTAACAAAATACGTAACAAAATAGCCCCTCCCTCCTCCTACATCTCTTTCTCTCGATAAAAAAAATTATATATAATTAGCTCGCTATAACACACTTGCGTTCGGAATGTCGACACGATGCGACTATGTGTACATGAATGTAACGTCACATCATTTTTTTTCCTTTTTAACAATCACACGCGGCTTTGTGCGGAATTGCGAGAACCGTCTCCCCTTCGTACGACCCCCCTAATCCCCGACATCTTATTTCCGCGCCGACTGAAAAATGACCGGTGGCTTCCGCGCGTTTCTCTCCGCGAATGCGTCGTTTTTAAAAAGGCGAGGATAGAAAATAAAAAAGCGCGGTCGACGTGACACAGTCCGTGACACTGCATCACCCGCGACGACGACGAGCGCGCTCATGGAAATGGGCCGGTGGGACCTATTCTCGCGGATATCCTTTTTGCGGGATAAACGAGGTTTCTTCGAGGAACAAACGAATGTCGGGATTACCGCCGTAGACATCGCCCGTAGACTCGCAGTCGCGAGTGGATTCGACTCCTTCTTTCGCCACCACTTTTCGCCGTTGATCTGAACAAAATCCCGAAATTATTTATTGATTCCAGATTGATATCCATTGCTTGTCGAACGGCGATCTCAGGTTTAGAAGAACTTCGTTGTTTTTTTTCTTCAGCCTATACTTGTTACTAAAATATATTTCAAACATATATTCTCTCACGCATAATCTACTTAATTTTGCGACGGCTCTACTTACACTTCTAAATTTTTATTATTTAAATTAATAAGATTTATTTAATAATTATTTAACTTAATAGCATTTACTAAATACTAAAGATTTTTTAAATATTGTCTCTCTCAATATGATTGCGACTTGAGGTATTACTAGTCAATCGACCTGCCGCAATTAATCTCTTTTTTTACCCGCTGCTTTTTCGCGTCAACAGAGACACAAAAGAAACTTCACGGCGCGCATTTTTCTCAATCGATCACGCGCGATGTGAAAAAAAAAGAAAAAACGACTCCGCCGCAATTTCATTATAACGTTTATATACACAAGCTCGTATGTAAATTATCCGTTTCGAGTTGGATATTATTGCAAAGATCAGACACGCAATCGCATCGCTTCGTTTTCGCAAACTTTGTTTATTTCGAATCATCACTTTTGCCTCGCAAACTAATCCGCGAATTTCTCGATCGAATTGTTTTCCTTTATTCTCCGAACAGTTTCTTCCGTCGAATGTATCGTCTGTTCGGCGAAATTCATCGGATTCGACGTCGGAACGAACTCATCCGCAATGCGAGTGCTTCATGCACTCGCTAAACTTTAATGCCCCGCCTCGATAACCAGCAGGCACTCGCATTCGAGGGCTCCCAACTTAAGTGCTACTAAATCGATTACCTCGGCTTATGGTTGTAACGTTCTACTTCTCTACGTGGGACGTCTTCGGCATCCGGTATTGCCGCCGTTGCCGCCGCCGCCGCCGCCGACGACGACGACGATGTCGTCGTCGCCTCCTCGTTCCAATTCGCATTTCATTACGCGGCCGGAATAATGGGTCCCGTTCTAACTGGATTAAAACTTGAGATTGCCGAGCCGAAGAATATCGAAACTTTCGAATTCGATACGCGCGTCGCGTCGATCGGGATTTGAAAGGAATTTTAATCGATCCGCTGCACTCCCGGAACAAGGAGAGACTTTATCAAATACGAAAACGCTCGTTATAGCAATAATCTTTCGCGCGAATAATTAATTATTTCGCTTTTCTCTACTGTGTGAAAAAAAAAGAAAAGATATCGAAAATTAACGATTTAATTTTGGCTGATTAGTTTCGTGGACGAAGATTTTTTTCCCAGCTTTTTGTCAGACGCAGAAATGTTGATGCGCAACAAACACGTGGCGAACATCCGGAGACATTTATTAATTAATGTTCCTAGCCAGTTTATTAACCATTATCCTTCCAGCCGCGCAGACACAGCAATATCGTAGAAATCGCCTGTTTAAAGCCACCGGATATCACTTAATGGCTCTATTTGCCCTTAATTGCTTTATCAAAGATAATTCCCGGAATTAATATCGAGCAACAAGATTGTCGCTTCCGAATTACCGCGCTCGGGCTGCTGCTCGGGCGCATTGTCAGGTGTGCCCGATCTGTAATGTGTCAGAAAACGCAGGAGGAAAACCGCGCGGTTAACAATAACGCGCGCGCAAGTGAGATTCTCTGAGCGTCGCTTTCATAAACGGACTGGATAGCCCATCTGGGCCGCGCGTGCGTTCTTTTAAAACGCGAACTAACAATGCCGCCAGGCAAGCTGAACAATTGCTTTTTCCTCGTCTTAAAGAAGCGATATATAAAGCCCGGCACAGAAATTACAATTCTTACCGGGAAAACCGCTGAAGCAAGGGAAATTAAATTTCTAGCCGAGATAAGGTCAGATTTATTGAAAATTGCTTCAAAACGGCTCTTGGATTTCACGACAAATTACATTCCCGCGAGAGTGGTCATATATAGGCGATGACGAATCGCGTTGATGTGGAATTGCGAATTACCTAGCGCGCATATATTTTTTTTTTTTTCTTTATCACTTGAAGCTATTTCTCGAGATATTATTTGCGTAATTCGCGAACGACATGTCTTTTTTTTTTACGTATTAATCTCGCGACACGAAACGCAACTGTTCTTTGATCTCTTCTGAGAGTCCAGCTCGCTAACTTTTTCACAATGTGTTGGGTTTCCTCTCGCGTGTGCGGCGATCATCCGACGTGATATAGTTAATATATGTGTGCGTACAACATAAGCGCGTGTGTGTGAAACGCGCGCGCAGGCAATCACCTTAATGATAATTTACGATCGGTAGTATAAACTCTCACCGGGAAGGAGGGAGAGGGTGTCTCGGGCCGAAATTGATTTGTTTACTCCCCGAAGGAGATCCTCACGCGATCCCACGTCGGCGCCACGCCGCGCCGCGCACGGGTGGCCGCGACCTGTTCTCCGCCTCTTCCTCTCTCCCTTGTTGCTTCCATCGTTGTTTATTTTAGCCCTCCGACGGTTCTTAACGTCTTCGTTCGCGGCCGTCACGACTACGGCGCGTTTATGACGGCTGCCGGCCGTTTAAATTCGCGAATTTATGAACTACACCACCGGCGCGGAACCGCCCGGCCTGGAATCGCTTCCGATGACGAAGCCGTGTGTGTGTGTGTGTGTGTGTGTGTGTGCACGCGTGAACGCATATGGGTGTATTTGCTCGGATGTTCGGATTTAGATAGATGGATGGGTTGATCGGTCGGTTCATCGATTGACCGATTGACTGACGGACAAGATTTATCGTGCTTGCGGTCGTAGTGGCCTGGTGGCCGAGTCCGCCGAATCATTTCACGACTATGTAGTCGAAATGAAACCCAGGAGGTTTTTATTCTTAAATGGGATCGATATATAATACCGTCACTCCTGATAAAGAGAGACGCGAGTAATTAATACATTTTATCGGTATTCAAGATATATGACACGTATCAGTTTGAAATATTAGATGTAGATAGATGCGGAAATAAAAACTTCATTATACTAAGCAGAAAATCGAGCAAGATATTTTGCGGCACGCAAAAATCGTTTCGCTAAGTGTCCTCGATTTTGCTGCTCGTACATGCCTGTTCAGTGCGCGCGTTCAGTTGAAGCGAAACACGAATGAATCGAACGAAACGTCGACACGGTGATAAAAAGGTGTCCGTTTTCCAGCACGGTGAAATGCGAAAATCATCGCGACGCTTTTCCCGTGCAATTTCCCGCCGATAAGTACACAATATGCTTCGCGCCGTTATAAAGGTCGGCGAACCTTCGCTAAAACCGTTTCGGCGAACTTCCGGCACAGTCCGATGATTTTCCGCGCCGCGCGTCGAGCAAACGCACGCGCGCCATTAATGGACCGTGATTAATTCACGGAATAAAATAACGCGTGTCGCACTCCGCGCGCGCGAGAGCTCTCATATTATACATGCGAATTTGTCGTTCGAATGACGCGTTACCTGTTACGTGTACAAGTGCAACGTGCATCAATTGAGAGCCAACCTGTTACGCGACGCTGCATAATCGAGATGCTAATGTAAAAAAAAACAAACCAAAACAAAAAAATTCACTCAATTTTCGCGCAAAACGTGATGTAATCTTTCACACTGTACTCTGCTGGAATGTTTCGCTTATTGAAAATCAATTGCGCGAGTTCGACCTTGATACAATCTGAATCTTCCACAAATACGTTATAGATATTTAAATAACGATAATTTTTAACCATTTTTAGATTTTTTCTTAAAAATATTATTAAAAAGTTTTTCAACAAAAATTTCTGAACAGTTATTAATATCTGACATACGCGTTAATAACTAAGAAGTTCGGCGAGTCTTTGAGAAAAACATTCTCTTCGCGCGCGCGCGCGTAATTACAAAAGCAACGCGACGACATGACAGTAATCAATTATAGATACGCAATTTGCGCGGCTATAGCGATGTGTTCTCGTTAGAAATTCACAACGCATCGACCGTCGATTGTGCGTAAAGCAATTGTTCATTGCTCGCGCGCTCAAACGCCAGTTTCGGCAGAATTGTCCGAAACCGACGAACGAGAGGATCAACTAGGCATGTTCCCGCGAGCGGAAAGGTCGACCCTTCTGAATCACCGGGCTCGATTTAATTAACGACAATGCGAGAAGGGGACGCGATCGGCCTAATTGCTATACTTAGAGCCCGATGTGTGTTCGAGTACCTCTCCTCTATATTCGCGACATCGAGATAATCGCGTTTGTTTCTCACGCAAATCCTCGCGACGGCAATTGTCGCGAGAAAATTTCGTATAAAATACTTTAGGTAAAGAGAGACGATAATGGAAATCCAGTTTTTTTCCAGGCGAAAAAAGAGATAAAATTTCCGAGTCTTCATTTCAAAAAGAAAGAGAGAGAGAGAGAGAGAGAGAGAGAGAAAAGCAAAAAAAAAGAAATTCTGAATTCGAACGTCGCGCATACCGATCGGAAGGGAACCTTACGAAGAATTAATTAAAAAGCACAGAGTCGCGGTTTGACCGCGTTTTCGCCGGTTAATCGCGCGTTCGACATCCCGCAATTAAAATCCCTCGATGGGAGAATATCGCTCGACGTCACTCGCACACAGTCCACGGAATAGAAAACCCGGTGATCGATGATACGTCCAATATAATGTTGAACGACGACGATCCTTCTTTCTTTTGCGGAAAATGTCATACGGGATTATCTATCTATATATATATATAGCCGTGAATCTTCTTTTTGTGTAAGTCGCTGTCGCATTTCTCGAATCAAACGTCCTTCCGCCAAGGAAGTGCAACCCTCGTTCGATTTATTTGTACGCGCCGTACGCCACGCGAAACAATTGGATATTGGCAGGATCTCCGACGAAGATAAGGAAACGCGCCTCGGGGCCAACGGGCGAAATCGAATGCAATATGTGTGGGAGACCGACGTGTGCTACAGCCGCCGGATAATCCTGCGGAAATGTCTCAGCCAGTCGCGAGATAAAACGACAAATGAAACAGAGAGCGAAAGCAGGAAGAAGAAAGAGGAACAAGGGCCGGTGGACAGGTAGTTCTCCACCTCGTAATTAGTTTAAGAGATAGACCGAGCAAACCGAGCACTTCAAAGGCGATATTCCGTGGATAGAGGCGAACAAACGCGAACGAACATTACACCGCGATAAATCTTAATCAAATTAGAATAATTAACTGAGAAAGTCGAGGATATAACCATTCTCTTTCTTTCTCTCTCTCTCTCTCTCTCTCTCTCTCTCGCGCGAGCGCGCACCTGATTGCAATCACCCGCTGGCTTGTGCGATTTCTGTTCCGGAAATAATGCACGTTAGTCACGTTCAAACGGCGGTCGTTTATCGCGAAATATAGAGTGCTCGAGGGTTACCCGCATATTTTCTCTTCTGTCATATCTTTCGCCAGATTCAAAATCAATTTCACCGAACGAAAATTTTGTTACACATCCGCGTCGTGATTTTCGCGATTTTTCTCCTAAAATGCCGTTAAATGCCGTTACCAATTTTTTGGGAAACTTTTAATCTCAGATATAATTAGCAATGAATGAATTGAATGTTATGTAAAATTTATACATAGGATGAACTGTGTCATTATTCAGAAATTTCCCCGAGGAAATATAAAGCTTCAAATTCGTTCAAAAATAGCTCGCGCTACAATTTAGGTCAGATGCTCCGGGGCATCTCGTTTGATGAAAAAGGAAGCAGATTGCGCAACTATTTCAGAAGCGCGATATTAGTTCTTTCTCGATTATCTTTAATTTCTTTTTTGAATATTCCAAAACGCTGACTTTGTCGATTTTTTTCTTTTTTTTTTTTTTTTTGCTGGACGTGTGTAATGAAATTCGATCGTCTTTGTCCGCTCCGCGGATAATAATAGACCGTGTGGTAATCTAGTGCTAATAAGTTGACCTTTTGTCATCGCGGTTCACGGTCTCGATTTATTGCCACGCGGTATGAAGCGTTCGCACAGCGTGGGCGCGAACTTCGCGCGGGTGTCTACTTCCCCGAAAGTTCAACTCGCCATATTCAAATTCCGAGGTTGAATTATAACGGAGAACGGACGTTAAATGGAAGTATGAAAGTACGTTTTAAATTATAACGCGCGCCGCGTGAATTTCGTTGTGAAACATTTACGTTAAGTTTCCCCGCGCCGACTTTAATTAAATTTTATATTTTACTCTGTGTTGTGTTCTCTCGTCCAAGAGTGTTCCGAATACTTGTCCTCAAATGTCAAATGAGGAGGTAAAACCAACACGAGACAAAAAACTATCTCAATATTGTAAAGAGCCGAGAAATGTACTCAAGTCTCAATCTCGCATCGCGTGTTTAGTCTGAACGAAGTGGTTGCGCAACAAAATTGCGAGGTAAAAAAATAAATTTTCTTTTCAACGGCACGTGTTTAAATTTAAAAATAATCGTAGCGTGGCCGTATGTATTTATGCGCGAAAGTGGTTTATTTCTCACGATCGCTCATATGTGCACGTTATTAATAGCGAAATAGCGAGGGGCAAAGCCGAATGGACGCGGCGCGCAGTGTGTGTTTGGCGAATCAATGTCTGCCATCAACGCCTCAACCGCAAGTTGAATTTCTCGGAGCCTTCTCAACCGCGAGGTTAATTTTCACTCATCGCGCGCATGAAAGACGTATGTCTGTAACTACCGGCACGCCCGAGAGAAGTTTGACGTCTATACGTCTGATTAGCGGCAACTACCTAAAAGTTATCAGTCTTTCGTTGCGCGTAACCGTAGACAGGAAAATAATTTCGCCACGCGAATAATGACGTGAAAGACGTTGGGCTTGCGTTGGCGTAATCCTGTAGTCTTCGGGTTCTCTTGATGTTCCGACGGGCTGCATGTAACTAGTTCGCGCATGAAAGTAGTAGTTTGAAGTAGCGACGAGAATAATTGAAAGGATCTCCCCCACCCCCGATAAGACTCTTGCAAATGCTTCGATTATTATTATTCTGCGAGTGAATCGAATTAACTTTGCGAGCGTTAATTCTCCAAAATGATTGTCAGTGCGTTAACATCTGACGAGTCGCCGAGACGAAAGACACTGGAAGATGCTTCGCGGTGCTTCTTCTCGTGGGAACAAACTTGAAAATGTTGTTACACATACTTATAAGGGAAAGGGAGAGAAGAGAGAGAGAGAGAGAGAGAGAGAGAGAAAGAGAGATAGACAGATTATAAGGTATTCTTCTTCGCGACGAGCTCGTCGTCGCTTAATTAGTACCGGCGTACAATTAAGCGGACGCGGGAGCAGCAGCAGTACGCTTAAGTTTCAGCCACGCCCCGCGTCTGCAAAGATAAATTGACGCCAATGAATGCCAATTGGTGTTCTCGCATAGCCGCTGCGGACCGCATCGTGGTCGCCACAAGCGAGCTTCCGAGTAAGCGTCTTAAGCCGCCTTCGGCGATGTCTGCGTGTATTATCGCAGGCTCTGATCGAGCATGAGATTTATTCGCGCCAGATAAACGCGAGACGCGCGCAACGCGGGAGATATAGAGGCGGATGGACAGATGGGATCTCCTACAAATGTTTTACTTCCGCTCGTTAGTAAGTAAAACCGAAACTCTCTCTGCGACAAGCGAATAATCACTGAACACATTGTTGAAAAACAATTCGGTTTACGTAACAAAATATTGTCTTTCTTTATTTTTCCGCAAAATAATAAACATATTTTGAAACATGTCTCTTTAACGAGAGACACACACGCGCGCGCGCGCGCACGCATACGAATTCATAATATTATTTTGCTCGTTTCTGAAAATAAACAAATTTATTGGTCGTTTATTAGTGACCGGAAATTCACTGGTCATTACTATTACATTAACGCAATTGTTTTATTTTTAAAAAGGAAGAAAATAACACGCGTGGAATAAACACATAAATTTCCCTCTTCCCTCGATTATGTACGTGTTGACTCCCCCGCTGACAAGACAGCAATCGCAATCGGATCATCTCGACGTCTTTGTAAAAATTGGACATTTCCGCGTAATCGCAACGGACAAGCGAACGGGCACATAGAATGTTTCGCGTGCGACTAATAAACCTCCGATAAACCTCCCTTATCCGCGGACAATGTATCGGAGCGCGCGCACGAGCTAACGGGCCTCGCTCGTGTACACGGCGCGTTCTGTTCCTTTCATTCTCGATTCGATTTTTTTTATCCGTGTTTCTCAACGAGAGCGACTCGTCACGCGAGGCGCTCTCGACGCGCTGCGCGAGTTGCTACATCGATCCGCCGCCCTTTCGATTGATTGGCGGTTTTCCTAGGGGCGCGTTTTTGACGGCCAACACATCCCCCGTCGGGCACACAATCCACGCGTACAAATGTAACTGACAGTACTTCAGTCAAAAAGGCAAACACTAAACCAATTTCCGCTTGTCCCTCCCCCCTCTTTCCCCGAGCGTCGCGTATGCACGATCATTGTCTGTCTCCCAACCCTCAATCTCTCTATTGACAGCAGCAATAAGAGAGACCCTCGTCTCTGTATTCTCCTGCTCTCCGGGTCTCTATACCGCCGTCGTTTTGTTACTTCGTTTACCGCGCTCTACCCCGTGCCGTATATCAATCAAGCTTTCCAATTTGTCCCTGTAAAGATCGATTCGTCCGACCGGAACGCAAAACCGCACCGATATCCACAGAGACGACGAATGCGAGAGGACCGTACCAGCGCCTCTTTTCCTTTCTCTTTCGTCTCTTCAGAAATGTGTCCGCGAACACACTTGGGGCGAGAAGAAACACGATCGATTCTACAAGTTCGCACTTTTAACAACAAGAAGCGAATTGCAGAAATTACACGAGGATGAACACGTTCGAAAACACGTTTGCTGTTAATTTAAAAAAGCGATACTGCGAAATTTGCCATTCGGCGGCGGCGATTCGTCAGTAATTTGTCACGATCGTATTATTAGAGCACATGTAACACATACACACAAAACAAGTACTGCAATAATAATGTTTCATAAAACTAATTATATATACAATTTGATGGCAGTATAATACGACAACTGTAATACAATTACATTCTTGGAATAGATTGTCGCAGCTTGGTTCAACGCGCTTTCGCTTAATTCACATCGAAATCTTTCCAGCAAATTTATTCGCCCGACAGCAATGATGCTGATTCAGATACGTCTTTCGCAGCGCATACGAACGCAATATCTACTTCCACTCTTGTGTGTGTGTGTGTTTTTTTTTTTTTTTTTTTTTTTTTTTTTTTTTGTTACGTTCAGCAGATGCATATTCTTCCATTAAATGAATGATTGCTATTTACGTCCGCGCCATTCTAGTTACAAAAGCTTATTGTTGTAATTGTGGGAAACGTTATATTGTCGCAATTGAATAGGCTCCGTTCCATTGTTATAACAAAAAGTATTATCGTTGTAACATAGACCAATTCGTGCACTCTCGGTAATTGTTATTACAGCACATCCGCTTAAATTTGATGATGATGATGTTACGAATGCAAACGATGAGATCGGGAAACGAAGTGTTCGCTTTGTATCGCATTTTCGCGCGAAGACTCAAACTCGTCGATTTTTTTTCGTCGTCAAGCGGAACATTGTTTCTCTTTTGGTTTTGCGAGTCCAAGTCGAAGAAAAAAAAACGGTAACGTGGTTGCAATAGTTTTTACATCTCGGCAGATATTAATTTTACACGCGGCACCATCCGTCGCGGTGTATATACCTCGTGTTTCTATAAGTGCATGCAAATTGCGCGAAGAGCACATATACCGGACGAATTTACTTGAAACTTGCAAGACTCTGCTCGCCATTAAGTACTTTACTGCCCCTCAGCGTGCAATCGCGCCCGAATTTCCAAGGATGTCAAATCGTCCGGGCGTTAACCCTTTCCGTCGTGGAAGTTCGTTACAACCGCGCGACATTGAATGCGGCCAACCGGGTGTCGCAGAATTGACGAAGAGCGGAATGTAATATTGCAGTATTGTGTTCCCTGCGCAATTTGAACGCAATATTGTTGTCGATGAAGATATTTGATTTATTTGCAAGTTGTCGAAATTATTCAAAGATGAGAAAACGCCGATTCACATAGCTTTGGTTTATTCGATTAAAAAAACATAAAAATGACTTGAAATCTTTCACTAAATAATATATTTTTTTTGAATGAATTCGATAACACCCTATACACTTGCTCGACCGTTAACGTCACTAATGTATTAATTGCGTGCGCGATTCTCAAATGGCGGAGATTTTTATCTACCAGCTATTTTAGGCACACGACATTACACACGGGATGTTCGCTAAAAATATCGCTATTTTTTTTTTTTTAACACATATTTTAATCACCGTAAAAAGTCAAATTTTTAAAGTCAGTTTATTAAAACTATTATGCACGGTTACGTTGTTGCTTTTTGTTTTGTTTTTTTTTGTTTTTTTTTTGTTTTTTTTCTGTTTTTTTTATATATATATATTTTACGCTGCTGCGAACGTTTTGCCCCGCCTTTTCAGTGTTGAAAAAAGCAGACTTAACAACCCTCAGCGATTTTTGCACGCGTACACAACGCTCCGAGCAAATGCATGCAAATTACAAACTTTAAGGCCGCCAAAGCTACCGCGCGCTCGCCATTAAATCTCGCCGCGGCGCGATTGCGACAAAACTCTCTTTCTCCTCTTCTCTCTCTCTCTCTCTCTCTCTCTCTCTCTCTCTCTTTCTCTTTCCTCGCGGAAACGAAAAAAACTCGAAGGAGGAAATCGTGTTAACCGTGAAAGTGCATGTTTCTCGATACGATCATTAATTAGACTAGGGTCTAGCAAATCTCGGAGAGGTTCACTTACTTTCCTCTTCTCGAAGTTTCTAGACTCGTGTGAAACAACTTCTCTGAAAAGGTTATCCAAATAGATTTTTTTTTATTTTACCTTCTTAGCAAAGACGTAGTACCAAGCTTCAATTCAGAAGTTGATCAGCAATAATTTGAGTTCCACGTTAGACGCTTCGTTCGCCGCTGAGAGGGTGATCGCAAGTTCGAGATGTAGGAATATTACTGGAGAGAGGAAGAGAGACGAAGAGGGTGAGAGGAGAGAGAGCGGCGAATAAAAACGCGCGGATGGCGCGTCCTTTTTTAGACGGCGAGCTGCTCTCTCGAGAGGGAGGCTACAGGGAAAGGGCGGTCTGAGACCCATCAAAGCCACGAAGAAGCTCGGAATGTGCGCGCGTCCGCACAAGAAACAGCACCGCGAGCGGTGTCTGTTGCACTTTCAGACACCGCTTTCACGGGAAAATCTTTCCAAGTGAAATCCGAATAGAGCGCGCGCGAAGCAGAAAAGTAACGCGTTTCGACATTCATAAGCGCCGTGATTTGTCGCGCGACAACATCGATACTCGAACACCGTTGATAATATTAAAAAAAAAAAAAGACAAAAGTAAGGAGAGAAGACAATAGAATATAAAAAAATTTAGTAAAAAATAATTTATTAATTTTTCATTACGTATTAATTTTTTATTATTGTTTTATGTTATAATGTCATATGTGCGCATATTATATCATAATGTCCTTAAGAATAACACACACAGATTGCACCGCGCTATATACTTCATTTCGTCGCGAATAACTCGCGCTCAACTGGTAACTCGACGCATTTCTAGTCGCACATATGTTCATACATTAAATTAAGCTAGCATTTAGCATCTGGCTTATATTCGGCTGGATTTAGTACGTACGCGCACGCAGACAAATATAGGATGTATATCCGGGAGCGGTCGCAAAACATATTTAATCGTGCTGGACACATATAAATCGACGACCCCGACGTTCGAGGCTGGCAGTCTCCCGGAAGGGTTGAAAGAGAGAGAGAGAGAGAGAGAGAGAGAGAAGCGACGGGGCTTTACTCTCTATTCTTAGCGGCGTATCCGCAACTTTGTCCTCCCTCCCATCCTCGCGAACGTCCATCGGTCGCGCGTCGTCGGTATCGGTCGTAATTGCGGAAACTCGAAATAGAGAATTAAACGCGCTTGTAATAAGAGCCTAATTGGCGGAATCGCGTGCGCTAAGTGTCTCGTTCCCGCGCGTTTAAACGCGCCGGGATCGGCTCGCGTGTTCACGTGAGATTAAACTTCAGCCTGGCTAATAACTCCGTATCTCGGTCATCGACGGGAATACGTCGCCACATAACTGAACATACGGGAGGAGAAACTTTTTTACCAGGCGACAGATACCTCCTTCGATCCTCCCCCTCTCCGAGTACGTTAACCCTTCCGGTCGGGAGCAAACTTTTAAACGCGCAACCCCTTCACGCGCTGCCGACAGTTGCGAAAAAACAATACGCGCTTGCGCGGCTTTTAAATGTAAACTTTTTGTTATTTTTATGCCAACCCTTTCTCTTCTTTCGTCCCCTCTATTTTATTATTGACTGAATTGATGCGACACGATTTACTTTTACTATCCATACATGTAATATCACAGTATTCAGAGTGCGACACAAATATATATATGTATAGACGAGGAGTATCAAATATTGAATTTTCATTAATGCTTTGTTAATAAATTTACAAAGAGAGCGCGAGAGAGACCGATCGTGTCTCGGCGATCGATAATTCCGAATGTCCGAGAAGGCAAGACGCGTGTTCGCGCACGCGGAGACAAACGGAGGCCGCCTTCTTCGGGGAGGCCCTTCGTGCGTCTATTCTTGGTCGACACGTCCGCCGTTTGGACATCCGCCTCGCGTGGCCTGACGTCTCCGCAGTATTTTCCGCCAATTAGACGCGTCGCGGCGACCGACAGGTATATCCCCGGTAGTTCGCTCGTTAGTAACGAGGCACGTCGACGTCGTCGACGTTGTCATCGTCGTCGTTGCGGAGGTCGGTTGCATCGGTTTCGTTCGTTGTATTAAAGCGACACGCATGCATCAATTTTAGAAATATTTAGCTCGATTTTTTGTGTACGCGCGTGAGACTTTTAGTATTTTTTTTAATTTGCATAAGATTATCTCTCTCTTTTATTTTCGAAAAAAACGCAATATCAATACGAATTCAATCAAACGCGTGTACGTTTGCATTTAAATAACCGAACATACATATGCATAAAATATTAAATATTTATACAGATCTTGAGCAGGAAAAAAAACAGGAAAAGTTTATCAAAATTCAGAAAATTGAGTTTTTGTACGATACATTTCACCTTTTTTTTTTTTTTTTTTTTAATTGGCGAGCGACGCTGTACGTGCGTCCCGCTGCGGTTGTGTCTTAATTTACTTCGTCTAGATTCGGCCGACGAAGCAACGCGTTTATGCTTTGGGACACAACTAAGCGCGGATCTACAGCGCGTATGCCTCTCTTTAGAGTATCCATATATATAGCTGTGTGTGTCTTTATACATATATAGGTATATATGTAAGCGCAAATGTAATGCGATTGCATCCCCCTGTCCTTCGTTGCGGATGTGCCGCGCTGTTAGTGTGTATTGACTTTGTCCGGCGTGGTTTGTACGCCAGTCAGAGAACCGCGATGTGTATACGTATGCGCACCTGTACGCCAGGTTTCTATATCGGGGTGTCCCGAGAGAGATACGCCGCGGATCGTTGTTCAGTTCGTGGTCGAGATTTGCGGGATCGTAATTAAAGGGCTCGGACCCACGAGCGGTAACCCCCATAACTTGTAAGACAAATACGTCACGCGGGAAATCATACATGTAACTTTGTTCTACAAATGTTATTGTTCGCCCGTCATCATAGACATAATATCGGTGCGGTCTGTATTAAGCTCGAAAATGTTTGTGTTTCTACATGTGCGGAATAAATTTTCAGTTTAAGTAGTAATGAAATACACTTATCGCGACAGCGTCTGTCGATATTCGACCGCTACTACTGACGTAACACATAAAACGTTTCAAGAGTTTTGAGAATCACACAGTTACACACAACTTTTGCGCGCGCAGATGCGCGAAAGATTCGAGGTAAATAACATTATTCTAACGGAAACGTCGCGTTTACGTTTAAAGAACGCGTCGTCGTAATGCGTAATCGCGATGCGGGCGCTCGTAAACGTATTTTATTGTGTCATAACACGTTACGACCTCCGCGATTCTTATCGACGCGAAAAAAAAAACTTGTAACTTTCGCGATACGCTATAAATTGCATCTTTACATCGCGATAACCGGCTGAATTACTGGCGCCGTTCTTATAAATTTGCTGTACACAGAGCTACGTTCCTACGTGCCGAGCGCACAAAGGCGTTAGACGCGTATAAGACGCGCGTAACGCAAACGTACCACCGGGGCGAGCGACGTACCGCGCGAACGGCTGTCTGGGAAATTCGGCCGAAACGTGTCACGTCTAACGTACCGTTAATGGAGGCGCTTGTTGTTACGGCGACAACACGGAGGCCTGGCGGGGGCTTTCACGATGCGAAACGGCGTCGCGATGCTCGATAACGCGCCTTGTCGTGGGCGGTTCCGCGGAACAGTCGTCTCTCTCTCGTCGTTCGTGAAAGGCTCTTGCTGTGCGTCTGCCACGGCCGGATTACCGGTCGCTGAGAAACCGCCTTGCCTCGAGAGTCCTGCGTATGCAGGATTCTGTCGGACGACGAGCCGTCCCTTTCCGCCTCCTCCGGTTCGCGTGTCGCGTGTTAGTAGTCAGGCTCGATAATGTATCGGGCCTTCTATAGCATCATTGGATTACCCGCGCGCGCGCGCGCGCGTGTCTCGGACCACTACTGCTACTGCTACATACTACGGTAGCCCTAATTGCGCGCCCGCCGCACGGGACCGTTAACCGGTAACTCGGCTCGCTAATTGGTAGCGCGTGTTCGCCGATATCGAGATCACGCGCACATTCGCCGTCGCGATATTTGACGAAGTGTTGCTGCAACTGTTTCGAGAATGTCAATAACTGTTGTTCACATCTAAAGGTTAAAATACGTTAAGCAGTGTTAACTCAATTTAACATGTAAGTTAATCTTCCTTTTCTTCTTGTTTCTGTTCCAGGTAGGTGTTCCATAATCTAGAAAAAGACTACGAATTGTTGCAACGATGGATCAGCTGATCCAGATATATCTGGCGCAATTGTGGGTCTATGCAGCGAAAAACGTAAAAATATCGAAGCGAGCGTGAGTCTGACCAATCCGCTATTACTCATACCGCAAATCTCGGGTATTTTAAATTTGCGAGATTTGGAATTTTCCGATAATAATGCAAATCTATTAGTCGGAAAGCGAACTGTGTGTGACAGCCGCGTTCACAGCGGACGCCGTTTCACTTCTGACCCGCAATAAAATTTCTCTAGTATAAAACAAATTTGTAAATGAGAATATCATTTATTTATTTTTTCACTGTCTATTTCCAAAAATGGCTACAGCACGTAATAATCATCACATAGGTCTTAAAAGACCCGGCGTCGGCTGGAAGTTATAACTGAGAGAAGTTTCAAAGTTACATTCTCTAGCCGTATATTATTATTACTTCTTGTTGATGCATTTTTTATTCTTTTCTCAAGCAGCGAAGTTTGGAAAAATTGCTTTTCTTTTATCGGCGTATTAACCTAGATTACTGCGCGCGTCGAACTGCTGTTTTAACCCGGGGACAAGGATCGCTAATCAGATTCCGGTAAATAATAGTTACGAGTGAATCCGCGAAGCGACGCGAGGGGAGTTTCCTTAATGTCGATTAGAGCGCGAGCCGCAAGTAACTGAAGTTTCTTCTCCTCCTTTCCGCTTAAATTATAGAAACTGCCTAGATAATCGCTAATCAGAGGTAGTTAACGCGAGTTAACTCGACTAACTCGAGGTATCACGGACGCTTTCTTCCTTATGTGAGACTCTCCCAGCAGTCCCGTTATATTGTCACATTATGTTCGATTCCGGCCGTTTTCTCTCTCTCTCTCTCTCTCTCTCTCTCTCTCGGCATCGAAGTTGCATCATCGGATCACCAACCAATTGAGGCTACTTGAGCCGATTAGTCATGTCTAATCGCTGTGCGGATTCCAACATATTTGCACGCGCGATTAACAATGTAATCGACGCGATATCGGCTCTAATTTTCTCATTGCACATTTAAACACGCTCTCTGTCTGAACTGAACGAATCTTATCACACGGAGTCTAAGTCTGTTGGTTTTGCAATGACATCCCTCGTATGTTATTCGACGACACGTCTACTTGTTTCAATGCAAACGCCACGCTTTGTGACATCGAATATCTTTGATGCGTCTCGAGACGTAGGTAGTCGAGCACTGCAGTATCTTAATGGATCGTCGAATTACCTTACCTCGAATAAAGTTTGTAGGAACGTTTGTGTGTACGCTTCAATTGGTCTTCGTCGCATACAAGAGAGCGATACGCGAGATGGCGGAAATTCCGCGTCACGTTTATCCGCAAACAGACATTACATCGATCTACTCTCATCCGCACAATTATATATACGTTCAAATTTATATACAAGTAGCTGAACATCTGTGACCGCGATTTTTTGATATTTCGCTAATAAGAATTTCTCGCGGCACTGTGAAACACACATGTATGTGTCCACAGCGCGCGAGTTGAACTTACGCGCGATGTTGTTTCTCGATCGGGAGAGAAGAGCTCGAAAAGCTCCTCCGGAATGTGCTCGCGCTGCGAATCGTACGTATACTCCCGACGTCACTTGCAATCCGTTCGGAAGCAGCGGCGAGAGAGAGAGAGAGAGAGAGAGAGAGCGGATAAACAATGACACGATAAATCTCACCCACTTTCCGTCCCGTTCCGTTCGGCGTCGTCGGTGGAGAAAGGGTGGGACGCGCGAAGCAATTAAAAAGTGGGGTTCGCCTCGAGAGAGCTTGTTACGACCGCACCCGCACATTTATCATTTTTCTGCCGGACTCTCGGAAGCGTCCGGCAAAATCTCCGAGGCATCCGTGCCGAACTCACTCTGGTCCTCCCGCCCCCCCTTCCTCTCTCTCTTTCTCTCTTCTTCTACTCTCCACAACTCGAGCCAGCTGCGCGAGCTTAGTTGAAATTTCATTGTTTCTGTTTTCTCGTGGCCACCGCTCGCAGCGATAAATCGGCCCAGGCGCTTTTCCAGCGTATCCAGCGCAACGGCCGAAGCGGAACCAGGCGAAACTTGCACGTTCGATACGTTTCGTTTTTTTTTTTTTTTTTTTTTTTTTCAGTCCGAACAATTGAATTACTCGTGGTGTGGAAGTAGTTTGGAGGAAAAAAATGCAGATTTGCAACGCGAATACTGATGACGAAACATTTGCGTGCAAATGCGCTAATAATAGCGGAAGAGATGAGATTTACATACGCGTGGCAGTTGTGTTTCTCGCTGGAAAGTTTTAGTTTCTTCGAAACCAAAGGCCAAAGTGTTGCACAATAAATTATACACTAATTCCCGTGCACGTAATACCGGTTAATTTCTCCTTTTCCGTGGTTCACCCTTGGCGATTCTCCTTAACCTCTCTCTGGCAATCTTTCGCGATTAGCGTTATCATTAAATGAGATCGGACTTCTCACCAAAGGGAACAACGATAAAACTTAAGTGAACGTTATGAAGCGACACGATTCGATATCATAATAATTCACAGCGGAAGCGGATCATTAACAGCGGAAGTATAATGGACAAAAAGCGAAAGGCGGGTCGGCCACTCGCGAGAATTTCTCTCCGCCGGCGAAGAAACCGAGTCGCGTGATTCACGAACCGCCGAGCGATAAAGCGTATTCTTTCCGACGATCTTTCTAGCCCCGAGGGTTCGATCTCTCGCCCTCATTCGGATTGCGGAAACCCTTAACCTTTGGCGCGCCGAGAGAAAAAAGAAATAAACCTTCAGGAACAGAGAGAATGGAGGTAGCAACAGAGAGATGGTTAAGGCGGTTGGAAAAGCGCGTGACATTTTCTCCCGTTCGGGAAATGTTTCAGTTTCTGCGACGCGGATGAAAGCCAAATTCGATTACATTCTAAAAATAATTTGAGTTCTCGAAAACGCGTTGTCAGAATTCGATATTGTTACGTGCTGTTAAGGGAAATGCACGAGTTTTCGTCTAAGAAATTTAACATTTATGACTTTTTGAGAAATTTAAATTATAAAATGTAATTGGATTGGTCTCAAAGAAATAGAGAGACAGATAGAGAAGCTCAGAAACACATTTACGTATTTCACACTTCACTTTCGCAGAAAGAAAAAAAGAACTTTCCAACCGTACTCAATTTTTCGCTCGATAAGACAGAGAAATCCCTTTCGCGGATCGCCGGCCGACGAATGATCTGTTTGGAAAAGCTTCGTGCGGCGGTGCGCGGAACGCGATGCGGCTTTGACAATCCGAATCGTTACGCGCGACTGCGAATCGATTATCGAAATGTACCGTGTTGCCGAAGTATGCACACACACACACACACACACATATTCAACTTCCATTGTCGTAGCACGCGACCGATGCCGCGTAATGCCCGCGCTTTCAACAAGGGAATATCGAGGCCTCCGTGTGGCGCGTGATTTAATGCGTCGCGCATTCGCGTGTGCGTCGTAAGAGGATTACGGGGGTGGAAAAAGCGTGGCGAAAAAAAAAAAAGAAAAAATCGATGACCGCTGCGGTATCTGGAACGACCGCGGAGGTGATATCGAGGTTGGATTTTCGGCGTATCCTTCCCCGCATTGAAAAATATCGTGTCTATATCAAATTCGAATTTTTAACTAACAGGGGCAGATAAATAACTTACACAGCAAGCATCGCCCGTTTGCGGACACCGTTCGCGCAAGCTGCACACACACACACACACACACACACATACACGCAGAGAGAGGAAGAGAGAGGGAGAGACGCGCACATACAATAAAATAAATTACACAAAGCGCATCGGATTTTATTCCGCCGCGTGCTACGTACGGAATATTTCACGTGGATTTGGAATTTTTTTTTCTCTCGCGCTGACGAAATCCGTCGCTCCTTTTATTCGACCGTGTAACCTCCGCCCGGAGGTACGCGCATGATTTAGGAGCGCACGGTATTGCAATATGTCCATTTCAATTTCACGTTGTACTTCGTCAAGCTGTTTGAAAAAAAAAATATATATATATATATATATATATATTGCCGGACATTCGATAGCACTCGTTATACGAGGTCGACCTTTCATTCGTTTAAATGCCGCATTCATACGTGTGCTTCGCAGCGAAGCGCAGCACATGCATTACTATAGTAACAGTGTAAGTGCTTCTCGATGGTTGAGCTCTATTTGTTAAATTGCGCGACAGATTAAGAGCAATTTTGTTAAAAGTTTTTTTTTCGAATCCTGTCGATATTAAATCGGATGAAATATTTTCCATCACGTAAAAGCAAACACACAATCAATAGTTTTAAACTATATGCAGTGTTATTTATTCCGCACACGGTTATTTTATTCGTAATCTTTCACGCGCTTTTTTTTTTTTTACACATCGACAAATGTAGTAGCGCGTTCGCGTCAACACACACGTTCGGAACAGAAACGAACATTCGAGCTCGACTCATTAAGAAGAAATAGTCTTCTCTGTCTTCGCTTTTATTTTCTCTTCTATTTTCGCTCGAAACTGCGACGATGTAAAATTACGCATCGCGCACAACGCACTCGCCCATCACAGTCTTTACGACGTCGCGTCTTCGCCTTACATCGCGCACGCATTCGTATAGCATCTATCCCGAGAGAGATGATCAGCGACCTTTGCTCAGACTACGGGGTGAAAGCACCAGCGGCGAGGATTGAAGCACTTCCCTTCCTTCGGTTCGTTTGATCCACGTCGCGTCCTTCTGGCGCCAGGTCCCGATCGATTTCGTCTCTGTGTAATATCTCGTAAGCAATGTAAAAGGGAAGGATGTTTATTGTCATCCTAAGACAAACTCCCAGGGGATCGGAGCGGGAAAACATATACGTGTGTGAAATAATATGAAGAAGCGTCCGCCTTTCTGGCGCAAGATAAATGGGTAAATGTATAAAAAAATATTGTTATAAACATTTTTGCTAATACAGAAAGAAAAAAGGTAAATATACAAAAATTGTAGAAGGAAGAAGATAGAGAGAGAGACGCTATCCTATCTCTCCTCGTCGCCCTTAGGAGAAAAAAAACCCAAAGATGTATCAAAAAATGCAACGTTTACAATTTCTGGCCGGCGCTTCCCGCGATAAAGCGGGACGCGCGCGCGGCGAACGCGTCAATCTTGAAAAATGGGCGAACGCGCGGGCGTCGCGACGCCGCCACCTCCGCTTGTGCGATGGACGGCTGCCGAAACTTTTCCGTTCGGGTCGGAAATTCTGCTCTTCTTTGCCTGGTTTTTCCGGGAGGAAGGGGAGGAAAAAGGGAAACTCCGCCTCCCACGTGATTGACGAGATCGACGTCACGCGATGCCGGGTATCGAGAGATGACGAACGGCTTTTGCGGTATCGCGCGTCACTCGCGCTCTTCTCGATCCGATCCCGCGCCCTCATCCCCTCCCGAAACAATCCCCGCTCGCAAATCGACTCGACCCTTATCCTCTCGCTTATCGATGCATAGTCAACGATGTTATAGTCGCGACAAAGACATATCGCGGTTGCGATATCGCGCGGGCACACTGCAACAATTAGCGATCGGAATTGAAAAGCTCGAATTAGTCGTCGGGTGTGTTTTCAGCGATTGCAGCGATTTTATTCCCCACGAACTCATCGATGACGAGTTTTAAATCACAAGTAAATAATATCAACGAGAAATACGATAAAATGAATTATGGATGAGTTTTTTCTGTCCTCCATTCACAGAGAGACTCTATTTTACAAGAACGTAATTATGTAACGTCGCACAACTCGAAGAGAATAATAATAACGCGGAATACAGAGAGATACGTCGTGACATTACAATTAACTTAAATATAATGGAGAAACGTGGAAATTCAGATTCTGGATGTGTAAAATGAGAAGTCAGGAGTGTCTTATCCTCATTGAGAAGCATAAGTAGAAGGAAGTCGAGAGAGAGAGAGAGAGAGAAAGAGAGGACAATAAATGGAGATGTAAAGCGGGGAAAATCTGTGATCTTCTCTAGAAAACGGAGAGAATAGTTTTAAGATAAGACGGCGAGCAAAAGGCCGACAGAAATATAACGGCGGAGAAGCGAGATAGAGCGGGGA
Organism: Pseudomyrmex flavicornis; assembly: GCA_014825475.1. Lineage (NCBI taxonomy): Eukaryota > Metazoa > Arthropoda > Insecta > Hymenoptera > Formicidae > Pseudomyrmex > Pseudomyrmex flavicornis. Next base: position 53,168 of record QVNW01001066.1, read on the forward strand.
GCAGCGGCTAAATTCGATGCCAGGGGGATGCGCGATATGCATCCACTTAGCGTACAACTTATTTCAACATGCGAAAACGTATAGCGCGAGTTTCCGCTGCTTTTCCATATACGCGCGCGTATACTGAGCATCTTTACTCCGCGCGTAAAACTCGCTAAGTTACTCGCTAGGTCTCTTTCTATGCAATTATTATAAAGTTATTTGATATGTGTGCCGCGCACACGCGCCTTATTCACAAATATACGTCGGCTACGATTCGTATTGTTTGTATTCGCTACTTTCAACTTTTAGATGATTTATTTTCTCTATAAATTTAGCTTTGTATGCCATTAAAAAAGCAAATAATCAAAATTAAGATTTGTAGAAAATCCAAGTTGAAATATCTAGAACGGATATATCCGACAAGAAGAGAAGCGTGAAATTTGCGGGACGGATTTTAGTTTGCGCGAAACGGAAATGCGAGACGGAGATAACGTAAGCGTCATTTATTATTTCGCAACCGCGAAACAATACAGGGCTGTTTTCTGTGGACGTGAGATATAAGGGCGGACGGTAATTGAAATTAATAACCGGAGGAGAAGACGGTGGCGGTCGCGCGCGCGCGCGCGCGAATCTTAACGATAATTAAATCCGCCTCTAAATCCGCCGAGATAAACGCTTATCCGGCAAATGCAAGTCCACGCGAACCGGTCATTGCGGAAATGCGCGATCTGATCGCGTCGCGAACATTTTTACCACGAAAACAAAAAAAAAAACGGCGCTGAAAACCGCTCAACTGATTACAGCCGCGCTAAGTCCGAATTAGACGCCTTATTTTTCCGCGAGCATTTCGCGGAAAAATTAATAATTAAATTTCAAAAAATAATATGCACATTTCACAGTTAAAAATCCTGCCAGAAATAGTATTTTAAGGGAATAAATTTTCGGGTGGATTTCCTCCACGCTTGCGTTCCCTAAGTCGCGCGTTCTTTCTTTTTCAACAACGGACAAAATAGACTTCGTTACTATATAATAAGTCGTTATTTAAAGCAACAAATACAAATTTTTGAAGACGCTCTGCAGCGCACATTGTATCCCACGGAGTTAAATCATTCTGTTCCTTCTGCGAGAGACGTCAAATGTTCTTTCTTCGAAGAACAATGGACTAGAGCGCTTTCGTAGCAAGAAGACGACGCCGTCGTCTTTCTCTTTCGAGCGCTCGGCTCTATTAGGAAGAAACTCGCCGGAGTAATAATACGGGTTCGCGAAGAGACGAGCTTTCTGGGTCGCAGTTTCCTCAAATACTTAGGAGGTAATACAACAAGAAGATCCTTAATTGATCCTTTAGACTAAATTAGTCGATAAGTTTGTTTAAAAAAGCCCGAACCAACACGTCTTCCATTTGTCAACTTTTCGAATCATAGTACATTTTATCTCTCACACCACATTTTATCCCTGCTAAATTAATATATTCCCACATCTATCGCACACACAGTGTTATCGTATCACTGACACTTATTGTCAAAAATTGTATTTCTTAGTTTTCTTTTAAAATAATCACAAATTCACAAAGAAAAACTAATGTATATTTTATGTTGAGAAATTGCAATTCCTTAATTCTACTTAATGTTCTGAAATTTTTATATGCGTTTTATGCAAATCTCTCAGTTTTATTATGTCCCGTCTTGTGAACTCCATCTTCGAACAATGACGTCGAGAGAAAGAAAAGTTTGAGGATTGTTGTTGCACATTCGGCGTTCACAATCGAATTCCCTGTATCTTTTTCATTACAATACATGCATTCACGTTCCTTGGCTTTGAATTTCCTCAGCGAGGAAACTTCCGCTTTCTCTCTCTCTCTCTCTCTCTCTCTCTCTCTCTCTCTCTCTCTCTCTCTCTATCAGAAAAGCTTCGCGCGGCGGAAGTGGTTGGCCCGAGTCGACCCTAGGGCGATCCTTCGGAAGAATCCGAAGACGCGCTCTACATCAGAAGCGCACTTGCTCGCCGAGATTGAAATCCCAAGAGGCGGTAACGCCCTGGCGTCTCTCTCCCGCATCGATACGTAGAAATACATCCCGCGTGCTCTCTCCGAGAAGCTGCGGCTTCGTCTCTTCCTCTTAACCTCTCCCGTCTCCTCTTCGAGAAACGGTTACACAGAGCTGCGCGGACGACGAGGAGGGAGTCTTCGACGCCGAAATATATTCAGACGACATTTACAAGCCAAATTGAAGGGAATAGAGAGGCGCCGTCGCGGAGCTGTGCGAGCGCGCCAGCGCGAAAGACAAATTGATTTTGAAATGGCGGGAGAGAGAAAGAAAGAGAGAGAGAGAGAGAGAGAGAGAAAGAGACAGATAGAGAGAGAGAAAGATAAAGCGGACCAAGGGGGTTAACGGTACCAGGGGGCTTAGGGCGGCACCCGAAGAAGGTGCAACCTCGGTTGCTGCCGAACGATCCCGGCAGCGCCACGCGGCATTTGACAATTATTCAAATTACGACGAAATCCATTCGAACGGCAGCAGAATCACGAGTGACGCGCGCCACGCCATCCGCTCGATTCTCTCGCGAATGCCCCCTCTATGCACGTAGATCGCGCGATTTTAGAACCGGAGTTCTAGTCTGGCGCTTTTACGATGAAGTAAATCGCTTGGAATTAACGTCCACAAAAAGAGATTAGTCTGAAATATTTAAAGTGACGCCGCAGAAAACGTTAATATAGAATAAATTATATAATACTATTGTGTAAAATATACGTGTAAATTTTTTTATTGATGCGATAAAAATATGTTCACTTTAGCGACCTTTTCTCTCTCTCTCTCTCTCTCTCTCTCTCTCTCTGTAACTCTTCCTTTGTATTTTATTTTAAATAATGTTGAATAATTGTCGACAAGATAAATTTGTCTAATTGCAAACTGTGAATTAATTAAAGAGATTGCAAATAAGTAATTTTACTCTAATTGAGCGTCATTTAAACTCCAATTAAGCGCCACTTTGTATCTTTTTGAAAAACGTGAGCAAAATCAATTGATTTTACCGCCTATTTTTAGTCACACATTATTTTAGTCGCGCATTTACGGCAAATACTTTTGCGCATTAAATACTTAAAAAGATTATGCAAAAAGAGACACACGAGAGTCAAATTGGAGCGACGTTAATCTACACGATGCGAATAGAACAGTCGAACGTCGGCTAACAACTATAATGCGATTGACTTTATTATTTAGCAAACTCTTTCGTGTGTATGTGCTCTGTCGATTCGACCTTATTAGCAGCATTTGTCCAAATCTAGACGCGCGCTATTGGAAACTTCCGTTAATCAGGCAGAGCACTTAACTCGATCGGTCAATAAACCGCGCGCCGTCAATTCGAATGCATCACGCCGAGCGTGTTACCGGCCAATGTTAACTCGCCAAGGCAAACTACAGGACCGCGACAGTCGGAATAATTGTAGTCGATGACCCGAAATGCGGCTATTTCAGTAAATTCTAACGCGCTCTGTAATGACGTCGTTTTGCACTTGCACAGAGCCCGTTTTGCGCAGATACTCGCTCTGGATATTTCGCGGATTTTAACGAGAAGATGACCAGCCGCTACCTCACACACATTTTCGACAGCTCGACGACATTTTTAGACAACAGCCGCCCGTTTTAATTCCACACTGTTTCTTTTTGCGTTTTTCTCCAACCCAAGCATGAATAACACATACGTTTCATCTTAATCGTAAGAGCGCAAATGTTACGACGAATTTGCATTCGCTGTGAAATATGCATATTTCCATACTTTTCTTTTGTTTCGCTACATACACATGTGAGAAACCTGACCTAAAAAAAAAAAAAAAAAAAAAAAAAAAAGAAACAAGCTCATCTCTCTGCTTCGCGCCACTTTCGAAAATCATGTGCAAACTTTCCGCGAGTTCTCGAGAAGTTGAAAATCAAGATTTTTTTTTTTCTATCTTAAGCAAACGCGGCTCTTTAAAAGCGACCAGGAACAAGTTACGCATAAACATCAGCGCTCGCTACTTTAGTCAATGGCTCCGAAAGCTCGTTAGAACGGCCGAAGTGGCTTCAACCTCGGCACAGTCATGAAGAACAATTTACATGCCGCGCGTAACACGCCCGGCATACCGGTGCTGCAAAGCGGCTACGTCTAAACTCACCCTCGCACGCGCGCGTCAATCAACCCTGATGTCGAGGTTACCGCCGCCGCCGCCGCTGCTGCCGCCGCCGTCGCGCCGCCGCACGTAAGTGTTTATTTCTGTGTGAGTACGGCTCTCGCTAGGCACGTAGCGAGTGCCTTACATAGACACACATACGCTCCCTTATGTAAACTCTCTACGTGAGCACCGAAGCGCGAGTAGGAGTTCAGCTGTCTGCGAGGCTGGCACGCAAAAATGCATATTCCGCAAATGGCGCGATGAAGTCCAACAACTATTTGCTCAACACGATCGTTAAATGAACGCATCGGATTCAACGCAATCGATTTCCTTTCATATTTTCTCATCTATTGAAATTGCACAAATGCACAAATTGCAAAGAAATTTTATTGCTATTGCGTTTCTTCAATTGTCTGTCAGATAGACAACACGATCCATAATAATATATAGGTGAGCGTTACGTTAATAACGCGAATGGAATACGTCAGTACTGTATTCCGTGACGCGCGTTTCCACGTGGTTGGCAATTACTTGCATGCGATTTGCGCTTTCTACAATTACGCATATTGTTTCCGCGGCGCGTTCCGCGGGGAACGCGCGTTTATGCGTGAGCGAGTATGCGAGCGCGCATTTAACCGGTGCGGGAGACGACATTGTGCGTCCGCCGAACATGCACGCACGATCGACGACGACACCTTGTTCACGGCTGTCCTCCCCGATAATTAACGCCCGCCACATGCCACGGTCGTTAATTCGCCGATTCTACACGCCGGTATGTCCGGTATGTCTTTGATGACATGTGACAGCCGTTAAAGCGGGCCTACTAGTTCCCTTCGTATATGCGCTCCATTCCTCAGACCGAAGGAGAAGACCGCCTAATTAACACCGCCCCTAATTAATCTCTTCGGCGAAGTATTCAATGTACGACTGTAACTCTCTTGTAGAAAAATTTGATGTTGAATTTACGATAAGTCGAAATTGAATATAAATGACAACGCGATCGCGTCGTCTTTAATCAAATCGGATTGTTATTAAAAATAAAATATTAATTCTCAGTTGAATAATAAATATTTACATTACGTCACTTAAGACCATTTGTTCTACACGAGCCTACTCGAAGCCGCATAGATATTGAAAGGCTTAATCGATTACACAGCGAATGATGATGAAGTTTAATAGCAAGTGACGTTCAAACTACACAACGCATCGATCGACGCAACTTCGATGAACGCGACTATCGACGTTAGAGTTACTCAACCGAGTCAAACTCGGTTTTAAGCGCGCGAACTTAAGAGCCCTCGGACTGAATGAGCCCTCAGAAGCGACGTCGATAGTGAAACGAATAATGAGAGATAATCGGATTTCATTGAACCGTGTAACTGTAATTGACGCATAACCGGATTACCTTCCGTTGCAGAAACGTCGAAACGATGAAATGCGCCTCGCGAGGGAAAATTTCGTATTCGCAAATTTTTTTATTCAAACGATATTCTAACGTCCGACAACAGATCGTAATTAAGAATCGTTGTTCTTCCAGCTTACGTGGCGTACTCCTCTTTCTCCCTCTCTCTCTCTCTATCTGTCTTTCTTTCGAGACGCAGGAGAATTATTTCCCATCTAATTACGGATAGACATTAATTGCGCATAGAGAAGAATAATTAATTTCCGTATGAAGATGAAAACGCGGAAAAAAAGCTGCGACTCTCGACTCGATCGATTCCCGTTGGAATTATACTGCGATGTAAGAGCACATTGCATGAAATATATTCATCGAGGGATTCCCGGTGCGTAAAAAAAAAAAAAAAAAAAATTATATCTGCGCGGATTATATCTGAGAAAAAGGAATTCAACGGGAGCCGGACTGGGGACACGGATGCAATATCGGACGCGTTTTCTTTTTCTTTCACCGGTAAGAGGGTGGCAAAATCATGCTTAACTCGCGCGAAATCAGGACCGACTTATCGCGATGCGGAGAAGGGCTGAGATTACGACTAGTACAAAAAAAAAAAAAAAAGAAAAGGGAAGATTCGTCTTTGCAGGAAAGGGATATATTTTTTTCATTTTCGCGGATCAGCAAACAGCAAACGGGAGGGTTGTGCTATGAAAAAAAACACTCGACTTTAAACTTCAGTGTGACTGTAATTTTGGGATATTCGCTCCTAGAAACATTCACGCGATTGTGTCGGTCGAAGAATAAATCGAGAACGTGCTAATTAAAAGTAAAAGAATTATAATACAAAAAAAGTGTGCAAGAGAAATCTTTAAAAGAAAAATGACATGACATTTTAGCTTGAAGCTGACTTTTAAAAACGTATTTACGGTAATGTTCCCAAACATTAGGAATATCGTTTTAAGGTGTGAAATATCAACGTAATAACATCCACTATGTCGCGCAACGTCGTTTTGTAACGTGATCTTCTTTTTTTTTACTCCACTGATAATGAAGCTGTATTGTTGTGTTCTTCGGTTTTACATGCGACCAAAGCCGTTCTGGCACGGCGAGCGAGTAATCAACTATAATAACCTCCGTTTTACGGTCACCGTCGGCTTGCCTCGGTACACGAGGCCTTCCAGGTTTCCATTTAATATCACACGCGCACGATAAAAGAAACCGCTTACGCCTGGAATTACGCGCGCAAAAAGAAGAATAAAAAAAATGGAACGATTCCACGAACTAGAAGAGCTGGCCCGTTTTTTTTTCAGGTTACGCGATATTGAAAGTGTAACGCGCATGGATAAATCAATCCGACCGGGAGGAGTAAATTTTCCCGATTCTTCTTATCTCGTCACTTTCTTCTTCGGGAAATTTAAGATTCTCGGAAAGTCGAAAACGCGCGAGATCACGACGCATTGACAGAAGAACCGTCGTCTCGCGGAACAAGGTTCTCATTTAGGAAGCTTCTATCTCGGAATATTACCGGGCGCTTTCGCCGAATTAATCTTTCTCTCTCGAGATCGCGTCTTATCGTGAAGTTTGATCTCCGATCGACGTTTCCCACTTTCCCGAATCAATGATTACTGCGCGTACTTACCGGCGGTGCGGCTCGTGGAAACTGCGAGATTCGCTATTAAATGATCCGCCTCGCGAGTTCTCGAGAAGCAACGACGTCGAAGGACCGGTCTGTCAAGTCGGTATCTCGTTAGCGGGAGCTTCGAGATTACCGAGCAGAGAGAAAGTAGCGAAGAACGGAGGCGACAACACAAGACGGAAGGGAGAACGGTCGAGAATCTTTCCGTCTGAAGACACAGCGGGAAACAGCGGGATCATTCTTCGCCGATAAATCTCGAGATCTATTTCGAGGACCTCGCCGTAAATTAATCCGTCGATCTGACTCTTCCGTTTCGCCGCTTGATTCTAATCTGCAGCAGGCATTTCACGGATTCCGGCGCCGTAGGAGGAGACTTCCCGAGTTCTTTCAACCCTCTTCCTCGGCTTGGTGACAGACATCTTCCTCGTCTCCTTCTCTTTCTCTCGTTATAAAGTGATTGAAAGATCTTCGTTGAAAGACCCTCGAAAATTTCGACAAACTAAATACCAGATATAAAATTCTCAGTGTCGAACAAAGCGAAGAAGTTAGATCGTGCGTCACACAAAGTTATCGTAAAGTTTTTTTGTTAGAAGTATTTGATGTGAAATGCTGTCTATTTTAGACAAACTATTTGAAACTATTGAAAAATATTTACAGCGCTGAACGAACAAGTTAGTCTTATCAGAGTTTTCTCAAAAAGTTCGTCTAGCCTTGACGACAAAAGAAATGCAGACAAGGCGGATAGTCGCTCTCTGGCAAACTTTCTGAATATTTTAAACTTCTCTTGCGAGCAGTGCAAGTGCACTCCTCCATATTGCGTGACACGACATTCAACAGCGTCTAATTTTTTCCTCTCACGAATGTGACTCTCTTGACAATGTTCTCTCGTGAAATTCGATAAGTTTACTTTACTGCCGTGTATATAATTCAGAGTTTTACCTCGTTCAACAATTACACGCGTAGTTGAATTAAAAGTATCAATTTTAAATATTTATATAAAATTTTTAGAAAAAAAAAAAAAAAAAAAAAAAAAACTAAACGAGTCGACAGGTTCATTTCGAACCCTCGAATGTATCAGGGCTTCACCTCCGCGCACCAATTTCACCACGCGTTTATTTAAATAATTCCATTATAATTTAACCAATTTTAATTATTTTATTTTGTATTGCGCCATTGTGTGATATTTCGTCGGCCAATAGGAATTTATTCTTGCTCTATATATACACATACATGCACCGCGCGATTACGTGAAGCGAGATTTTAATTACTTCATTTCAAATATATCCTCGTTGATATCCCGCGCTCGGCGGAATTTATTATTATCGGCAACACCGTGCGCGATTCATGTAATTACTTAAATGTCACAATCGTACTCGCGCTTTTTCCGATAAATCCGCGTCGATAAGTCGTCGCGGAAAAAAAGGTAATTGCGATTTTATCGCGTCGGCAGGACATGAAAGAGACGAGGAAAATAATAAATATAACAAAAAAAAAAAAAAAAAAGCGACCAAGAGGAGGAAAGGGTAAAAATATCGAAGACACGACGTGGTGGTTTTTTCTGCAATGCGAAGGAGAGATCAGCTCGGGTAATGCTTTTCCGAGATCGAACGGCTTGAAGACGGCGTCCATTGTCTCCGGTTGTAAATCCCTTTTTGTTCGTGACGACATTAATAATACGATATACTCGATATACGCGGAAGCAGGTATATCGATGCGAAAGCAATATCTTGCACCATTAATATCCACGGAAGGATAGGGCTTCTTCCTCTCTCACTCTCCCTTCCCTTTCCTACCCTCAAATGCATTCTATTATACTGCTACCGGCACTCGGGTCGGTACCCGCTATATCCTACTCGACATCTCCCTGCCTTTTGATACGCGCACCGCCGCCTAACTATTTCGTCACGGAGGAGCTGCCGCGTCCCGCGTATACCTTACGCATTTATGCATGCGCAAGCTGGATCTTTCGCGGGAAAATCCTGAAGTAGAAGAACAAGTCTGTGCGATGCCTAATTACGCATTGTGTAGAACAGTAACTTCGCAGCAAACGTCTCGTTAGCGCGATCACAATGTATCTTATTTCAGTTTCAGTTGCAACACAAATAGGCTTCGAAAGAGAAATGAGCTTTAGAAATTTTCCAGCGCAAAAAATTTCTATTTTTAATGTAGTTTTTTTTTGTAAAACATATTCTTAATCGGTAATTGGAAAAATGCGTCGTCTCACACGAGAAGATAAAAAACGCTTGAAAAACTTCGTGCAAATCTATAATTTATTTTCCTCAGATGTCGTCAAATTAAAGCGCGCATTAAAAATGGTTTAGTAACGCTTTGACTTCAATATTCATGATAAAGTAACCACTATTTCGTTTTCGTCCGTGAAAGTGGAAGATAGAATTTAATCTTTAATTCAACTGTATTGTACGGGTAGGAAAGCTCGTGAAACGTGACTCGTACGCGGACGATCGAGATTGTTCTAACGAAAACGGCTGTCGGGAGGAGTTAATGGGCTCTCCCCGAATGACGCAAGACGACGAGAGAGACGACCGGAGCGGCAAACAACCCCCGGCCAGCGAGAGACATCGCGGCGTTATAAAATATGCATTGCCTATTTCCCCGGTGGAAGGCAGAACAAAAGCAGAACGAGACCGAAACTCGTAAGGACCATAGCCTCCACCCATTTCCATATCCGCTTCCGCGAGAGAACCCGTTGGCCGGAACGAGGAGGCGGGTGAGAGTTACGGAGAACGGGAAGTGAGAGGAAGTATAAGAGAGGTGGAGGAGCTGGAAAAGCGAGTCGTACGGTACAAATTTCCGATAAGAATCCGACGACGCTGGAGGCGAGGGTGGAGCGGCTGAAACGGCGAGGAAATAAAATTACAAGCGGCGCAAAAAAAGTCTCGGCGAATCGGGAGGTCGGTGCAAGGGATGAAATCCGTTGAAGCAGCAGCAGCAGCAGCAGTACGGACTACACCGAAACACTTCGCATCGGTAATGGCTCGCGTTTAAGTCGACCATCATTTATTTAAACTCAACGTTTAGGACGACTACGAGGGATGTAACGACGTTCTATTGTCGCGAGGATACGACGACTGCCTAAAAGTAGTAAAAGTCCGAGTCGGCCCCGGATTGGCTGAATCAAAATTTCGAGCGCAATAAAAATATATAACTGTAGTTCTGGATATATTTAACAGTCTCTCGGAAAATAAACTGAAACATAATCAGTGGTTTATACCGCATTCAGGAAAACGTACCATTTGTTTTTCTAAATGTTCGCGTTCATTGTAAATAACAAGAGAGATAACTAAATATTTTAATGGTAATAATCGTGTATATATTTCGGGCTCTGTCCACTAAAAACAAAACAATGTTTATTTATTTCTTAAAAAAAAAAAAAAAACAATAAAGTTTCGTATCCACATGTAATTAAAAGACAATGAAGAAAATGCGAGGCGGGGGTTAAGCGTGCATTATGGGATTAAATATGTTGCGGTATTTGCAAGTATAATGGACAAATATTACACAGATAAAAGACCGCACACTCTTGGAATAAGCCCAAGAGAATGCCAACATTTTGCAAAAGCGAAATTAAGCTTTCAGACCAGTTATCCAGCAAGACGAATTAATGTGATGAATTTCCTGCGCCAAGCGAGAACGCGAGATAACGTGGTTGCGTGTCATTTTATTTTGTTTTTTATCTTTTTTTTTTTTTCGCGTGCGTTTAAAGCAACTAACGACGCACTCTAGCACGGTGCAGCGGAATGTTTTTAATTCCGCGCTATGCGACCGCGAATTGTTGTTTCGATATTTGCGGACGCAAAGTCGCCGACGATCTGGCGTTTATTTCCGGGGCTTAATCCGCAGCCCCCGCGGATGTGACCCGGCTGCAAAAAAAATGGCCCGACAAAATAAAGCCATCTGCGCGAGCACTCGCGAGTGCTTAAACGGTCGCGTCGCTATCTCCGTTCGCGTAGCGAATCGCGAATATAATAGCGGCTCGCTCGAATTTTTGACTCGGCCCGGGCACTGAAACGCGAGCGCACTTATCGCACGTGAAGAGTCCTATCATTCCAAAAATTGGCGAGGCGCCATCGCGACGTCGGTCGTTTCGCATACGACGATCGTGCTGCTCGGTCTGTACAAGATGTTTCGCAACTCGCTAATTGTATTTAACTTCTTTAATTCTATGTTTATTTTTTTTATTAATAAAAAATCTGCGGCGCGATTTGAAACACCCTGTATACCTGTGTTTCGGAGCGAACTCGTAAACTTCTCGTGTTGAACTCTACTCTCTTTATTGCTCCGATTCTACTACCCATCTCCGATCTGCCATTTCTCCATTTGAACTTTGAAAACCGCAGTCCGCGGCCTTTTTCGCTCGCGCGGAGTTATTACCGTTTGATGAAGTTATCGGGCGGGTTCGTAATACATTTCTATTACACCTCGGCAATACCGCCGCTGTTGCGCTTTATGGATTCGATTACGATCGTATACCGAGAAGTATTCTCTCTAAATATTCTAACACATATATTCATTCCGGCTTTTATTACTAAAGAGGCGTAATATTGTATTATTTGAATGCACTTGCAGCAAAATTTTTTTTTTTTTTATGTATGGGAAGCACAACGTATGGAGTTTTTGAAGAGCTTCGCAGTATCGAGCTTCGAATATATAAGATAACGGTTCAAATATATAAGATAATGTAATGAGGAATAACGACCTCGGATTCGTAAATAAAATTTGTAAAATTCGAACTAACTGCGGGATATTATATGCAATAATAATTATGCTAAATTTTAATTTTCCAAAATATTTTACGATAATTTGTTTTTTTTTTTTTTCTATTGTTAATAGTAATTTAATATTACGGTCTAACAATTGACAGTTACAACTAAGCTTTTAAACCAATTCCGATAATAAGATAATATTTGCTTTAAATTCGATAAAACTAACAGGTTCGTAAGCTAGTATTTGGAATTCAATATAGTAATTATAACGTGGTCGCGAGTTCGATAAACTCGTTGGAATTTGGTCAAGCGTTTCATTGTACAAAATCAATAATTAGCGTTGGCAAATTCCCACAGCGGCACAGTTGCTATTTTGTAACAAGTCCATCTGCTAATGAAGTATCTCGTAATTATGGTCGCGTTTATATTGTTTATCTCGGAAATATGAATTTATAATCTTTGGCGAACACCGACAGTGGATTAACGGTATTACGATGATGAAAAAATAAAAATCAATTGAGAGAGAGAGAAAGAGAGATCTCGATGTAACTCTCGTTTAACACTTCGTATCGAGAACGGGAATCATATTCTCGCGAATTACCAGTCTGCGCAATTATCGAAACTGGAAGGGGAAGATCCTCCGGCGATTTAAACGTCCATCGTCGCTTGCTCGCCGTCTTAAGGACGCGCGCCGTTAAATAGCCATTAGCTCGGGTCGTCTAACTTTCTTTTCGTCTGATTCCATCGCGAGACGATGACGAATAGGATTCCGATACTCGCGCCCGGCGGCGGCAAAGAGAAAGATGCATTTTTCGCGCGACGTGCAAGATTATAAAGACGGATGGTGGATTAACGACGAACCGTGTTCCGCGCGCAACGAGAGGCTATCTCAACAGATGGGATAATTATCGTTCGCTCCGCAACGACGGAGATACGGGAGGTAGAAGGAGGCGACTTCGTTCGCAATTTCTTCGTGCGCACGCGGAATCTCATCTTGGCGCGCCGCGCAAAACGAGAGTTATTCTTCGGGAAGCTTTCCATTTATTTCTGCGGCAATGAGACATCAAGGACTCTGTTCTCGCGCGGACTCATTTGCCGGCGGCCAGGACCGCTGAATACCGTTCGCGGAAAAAGAGAAAGGAGAGAGAAAGAGAGAAAGAAAAAAAACCGGAATAGGCAAGATAGAAAGCGAACACGCGGCACCGTTAGCTGTTTACAATTCATTAAGTATGAACAGGCTTTGATCAGCGTATAAACCAGCTGCCGTATTTTCCGCTCCGCCGTTTGAGCGAGAATCCACTTTTTTTTTTTTTTTTTCACCGACCGCATCACAAAATAATCGCGAAAGCCTTTCGTTCGCGATAGCGTTCCGCTTCGCGATTTTTAATTGGCTCGCGGTACAACTCTCGCGCGCTTCGCGATTAAGCTTTCAATTTTCACCGTGCGGAGAGGTGACGCGCACCCCGCGCGGATATTGAAACCCCGCGTGACCTCGCGTTAGCTGTAATTAACCGGTCGCGTACTAATTAAAGCGTGCCCGGTAATTAGCGAAACGATCGGTTAGAGCGAAAAGATGTGAAGTCGCGAACAAGTTCCAAAGACCATCTCTTTCATTTTATGTGAGCCGTGAACAAGTGTCAGTCAACTTTTTCGTTATTAACTTTTTGTCGTCTTAAATCTTTCGCGAATTTGAATTAAATCTTTATTGTTTTTATTAATGGAACAGAATCGACCTCATTTCTCTCAAACTTTTTTCAATCAAACGTGAGAAATGATTTCCAACACTAGTTGACAGACCCGGTTAAAAATTTTGCAAGTTAGACACACAAATCGAAATCATGGAATCACGTGAGAGCAAATCAACTTCCTCTTGAGATCAAACTCTCTTGTCGACGAGCAGTCGATTGAAGAGCTATTTCGAAGTTATCGGTGATCGTTACGGGTCCTTGCACATCATTGTCGTTGCGCTTAGAAACTCGGGAGAGCTGCTCCTTTTGTCTTGAGCCAGGTTCAACCCCGCCGTCTTCATCCCTGTATCCTCTTGCATCCTCCTTGTCGGCGAACGCATCGAATCTGTTTTCCCAATGCGTCTTCTTCGTTCCCTCCCATTTCTTCCTTCTCTCGCCGGCGAGAGATTCGATTTGGCACTCGCGACCGATGGATCTCTTGCCAGAAACGACCGTCCCGATTCCCGATTCCCTTCGCTCGGGTATGTGCCGATCGTCGATCGGCCATATGTAAACCAACGTCGAGGAATCTCGTATAACCCCCGCCGCGAAAAACGTTCGCGGGGAAACTGCGCGGAAAGACGTTGAATGCAGGCCAGCAGCGTATTACGTAAGATCGTCGGAATTATGCGACGCTAAGGCACTGAATTTCTATTAGGCGGGGCCAAACCGTACCATATCTACTGCGTAGTGTACTGAAAGCGCTTATCTGAAATAATAATTCATGCGGGGTTACACAAAATCTCTGTATTACGTAATATCTACCAGCTGTTATTCACGTGACCGTACAATTGCGCTTTATCGGAAGTAGCGACACACATGTATCGAGAGTATAACAGCCGGATTTCAGCGTTTCTCTCATTCACGGCAGTACATACGGCGCCCGTATTTCTTTTTCTTTTCGAAGAACGAGAGAGATAGAGATAAGCGCGCGATTCTAACGTTCATAAATAATATCGAATTGGTTCGTCGCGTGGTTGAAAAGTGCGGATTGCAGCGAAGTACATATATTAAGGCCGCGTGCATTATTTAGCGCGTCGGTCTATCTCTATCGCGCGAACAACGGCAGCCGATTCGCAGCCAGTTGTTTCCTTTCTTTATTCTCGCGCGATGCGAGAGACACTCGGCTCGCCGCAACCTGAGCGAATCTAATTCCGTCCCCCCCTTTTTCTTCTGAAAGAGAGAAAGAGACGGGAAAAACCCGGAATAAGGGGGGCGTCGAACATGTTCGCCGGGATTCCGCCGTTCGCCGATAACGAGACGCTTTCCTTAATCCGGCAAATTTATCGCGGTAGACGATTTCTCTTCTTATTTCGAAACCCGGTTATCGATATCCTTGGATAATCCTTCGCGTATCGCAGATGAAATCGGACATATACGCGACGAAATCGCGCGGGAAAATCGCACGTGGCGATTTTCATGGAAAAAGCCGCCCAAATCCGGCTGTTCGGGAAAATACACGAGCGCGACGACACAAACAACACTCGAAGTGTTCACTCATCGTCGATGAAATTTTAAGCTTTTTCATGAAACGTACGCGTGAAATACGATATTGTAAGATATTCAAGAAAATGCTACAGGAAGAATGCTAGAGGTATCTTCCGTTTTCGATAGTTTCTCTCAAGTTATGATGGATGAAGAGTGTGAAAAAAAAAAAAAAAAAAAAAAAAATTTCAGCATCGCACTATGCAGACACGAAATGTGCCAATATACATTATTGTTACTTAAAGTCTTGAAAAATGAAGTTTGATGCGCGAGAGGAGATAAAAGAGTAAGTCTCGATCTCGCGCTTTTTATTTTTATGAGAAAAAATGTAATTTTCATTTTAATTGTTTTTTTTTCTTTTTGTTCGTTGATCCGAAACAACGCGCTTGTTCGTTTCTTTGCGACAATGATGGCAATGGGACAGACAATTGACTTTCACTCGCGCGACTTTCGACGCGTGGAACGCACACGTTCTCCTGTTTACAGCGTCGTGTATCGATTACACTCAGGACTCAGAACCTTATCGCGCGAAAGACTTGCATTTTACTGTCGCAGCATTATACAACGACAGTTCGTAACACGAATGTTCTGCGGAAGGATAATCGCGACGAAGAGAGCGAGAGAGAGAAAGAGAGAGAGACGCGGCGAAGCTCTGAGAAAGGATGTTTTTTATCTTCGCTCAACGGTTTTACGAGAGCAACTTTGACTCTATCGCGTCTAACTTTGTCGTGTCGTTCCGTGACGGTATTGAGCAATAAAAAAAAAAACGGAAAAACTAAATAGAAAAAAAGTGGAAGAGTTCGATCGACTGATTATGCGAAGAAAATGACAAAACGATCGAAAATAACAGAATGTTACGTCTTACACATTGCCACAGAGATTTATTTTGCAAAAAAAAAAAACGATAAAAGATTTTCCAGAGCGGCTCTCACTTATTAACTCCCTGTAGATGGCACGTAGGTCACACTGGGTCACTTCTTTCGTTCTCGCAACGCGCTATAACAGGTGGAAAAGTGGAACGTGGAGCGCGCGGTCTTTCTCTCTTTCTCGCTGTATGCGCGTGCTGAATCTCTTCGCCAAATAAATAAATTTCGTCTGTTTTGCGAGAACGAGAAGAAAACGAGGAGAGATGAAGCGGGAGCCATTTTCGGAACTACCGAGCGTTTCTATTGCGAGAATGCGCACGTTTCCTTTATATATAGAAATAGAGTTTTCTTCTCTTCAGTATATTTACTTTTACATTATATAATATGTAGTGTGTGTACAATATATATATATATATATATATCTTAGAAAAAGAAATAACTGCAATGTTAATTCTTTATTATCTCATTTCCACTATAAATGAAAAATGCGAGGTGAAGTGTCGTCTTTGTTAGCAAATGTAGAAATGATGTGACAGTACGTAATAATTATCAAGAGAGAATTTCGGCACGTGCGAGAGAGAGACAGAGAAAGCGTCGAGAAAAATTAAGACTTAAATGATATAAATGTCGCTCGCTAAGTGCAGCTTTAATTACAGTTTCAGTCTCGGCCAAAACCTGAGCGAGTTCATGTGCGAAAGATAACGTTCCTCGTTAGCGGCGAGCCTTCGCTTAACGTAGTTTCGCTCTTAACTGCTATTTATGTTCAGTTTGGAGAATTTGAGAGGATATACGGATGCGGAGAGAGTGAGGGAGAGAGAGAGAGAGAGAGAGAGAGAGAGAGAGAGAGAGAGAGAGAGAGAGAGAGAGAGAGAGAGGTCGAGACTCCTTCCGGCTAATCAGACTTAAATTGTACTCTCCTGCAACTCATCTGTGCGAATGCGACGAAGGTGCAGGGGGAAAAGCGCGCGCGAGCGCGGAATTTATAGCCCATTATGATTAAATAAATCGCGGTAACTGCAGCGGGCTTCGTTATATTTGCGATTATTATTACTGAAATTTGGTGCGTCTGCTGAACGTCTATTTTCCGCGAAAGAATCTCCAGCTGAATTTATGGCAAAATATGGCGAAGAGAAACTGCGGAATATGGGGGAGAGAGAGAGAGAGAGAGAGAGAGAGAAAGAAGAGGAAGAGGAGGAGGAGGAAACACATGCCGCAATTCACAGCGTGTAACCAGCAACGATATCCGGATGTTAATGAGAGTTTCGGTAGAATTAATGCGCTCTGCACGAAATTTCTTCGTCTCTTCTCGTTTCAAAGGAGCTGCAATTGTCATACGCAAAGTAAATAAAGTATTTGATGTTCTCGTTAGTTTTTGAGAAAGAAGTTGCACAGTGTAATGCGTAATTACGCCGTTATTTCACAACGCGTGCGCTCCGCGCTACGAAATGCACATTTGTGTTTTTACGGATTTATAATTTTGCCTGTGCTGTTCTCTTGTACAGAGAGAATCAAAAAGTGTTTACACATGTACGTTTTTGATTTTAATTTCACACACACAGAGATCACAAAATTACATTTTCTATTAGCGTATTTCATTTCAATGTGATGTGTTTATTTATTTACACGTTAATTAGTATAATTTACATAAAATCTCTCTGTCTTTCTCTCGCAGAGTTAATAAGTTTAATAGCAAACCTGAACTGATTCTATCGCGAACGAAACTATCGGAATGCATAAAAACATTCGAGTTGACTGTCCCTCTAACGCCGGCGATTAATCAAGACCGCGGGAGGTTTCCCCGTGGGGAATTGCGTCCTCGGTGGGATATCCTGCGGGAAAGGGAGATCGACTCGCGGCGTCGCGTCCCTCGCGGATCTCGCGGTCGATCTATCAATTTCCGACGACGACATGTCGCGTCGCAGATAAGCAGCAAGCCCGGCGCTTCTTGCGAACTCTCGGTAATGCGCACGGTATCGTAATGCGAAACCACGCGGGAGCGCATTGTGAGGGTAAGAGAGCGGGCTTCGACGTGCGGCTGAAGAAAAGGAAACGAGTGAAGATAGACGAGCGCGAGGCGGAAGAAAGAAGCAGCGCGCGAGCAGAAAAAAATCAACGCGAGAGACAATTGTGGAGGATCAAACAAAACTTTCTCTCTCTCTCTCTCTCTCTCTCTACTCTTAATCTCTTTCTCTCTCTACTCTAAATAAAATTCTAAAAAGAATAAGCTATCCTTGTGTTTGATCTTAAAATAAAATAAAAAAAAAAAAAAACTACACATGTGATATAATTGCAACAGTTTCATAAAGAAAAATTTTTACGAAAGAAAATCTTGAAATCTTGTTCGGGAAAACGTTGGCCAAAAGGAAAATGCAATGCTTACATTTTCGGTAAGATGTTCTCCATCAGCTAACTGCTTTTTTTTCTTTTTAGCGTTCTCACACTTTATCGTCCCCGTGGTGATCGCTGTTTCCGCGTACCAGCCGCTGACCACCGTGTGGACGGGTAAAAAGTAAAACGGAAGAGTTTTAGAAGCGCGGGTGAATAGTCGGTGTTTCCATCGTGCGACACACAAACGTCCGTTACTGCACCCACTTGCACCATTCGACCGCGACTTTCCTCGTCTCGTTTTCCACGACGTCTTGCGCGCGAGTGCACAAGAGGTCGACGTGTCGCGCAAGTACGTGTGCGTAAGCGCGCGCGCATGTGTGTGTGTTTGTGTGCGGCGCATACACAGTCGTATATTTCCGTGGCGGAGGAGGAACGAGAGGTAACGCGTCAAGGCTTTAATGGGATTCTATTTACGGGATTCGTGCCCCGGCTAGGCAAACACTCTGCCGGTACCGACCCCTGGACGACTATCCTCCCCCGCGCCCTCGTATATAGGATCCTCCAAAAGCACTGGTATTTCAGAGATGGATTTCTTGGCGAATTTTAGATCGAGTTTTTCCCGCTAAAAAAAACTGCCAGGAGAAAGTCGTTATTTATCGTGACTCTTCCATTCGTGAGATTAAGCTTCTTTAGATGCCAAGAGAGATCTTTAGATGCCTTTTTTCTGATGACGCAATAAATCCATTTAAATAAAGATTAATTTTCGCTCTTTTTTTTCATATTTTTGTGTCTTGTCTTCTTTTTTCTAATTTACGTAACTTTCTATTTCCCGTCAGTCTCGTGATTGTCGCTTTTTCGTGTTGAACGTTACGCCCTGTCCAAATAATAAGCAGCGGATCTCTGAGTATTGACCACTCAAGTGGCCGGCAAATATCACATCAAAGTGGCATAATTAATACTCGATCGTTATTTCAGGCGTGCTGCGCGCATAATAAATGTTAATTAGCAAAGTTGACGCCGGGAGCTTCTCTGAGTAACGCTCGGAGAAATTTATAATAAACACGACCGCCAGTATTAATTGAACCAACACTTCGTCTAGCGTTTCAGCTATAATTTTCCACCGTCTCTCCCTTTCTAACGCAGAAAGCGCTCTTTCCGCCATCTCTTACATCCGGTGTGCTTTCATTGTTTTTTTTTGTTTTTTTGTTTTTTTTTTTTATAAATGTCGCGATGAATAATTAAACGTTGCTAGCGAACTGCCGCGAAACGGCGCGTGTCACGAGGTTTCCTCTTTCGCGAGAAAATGCTAAGACGACGGACGATGAAGAAAACGCGCGGCGACTGTAATTTCTACGGCACTTTGTGCACGACGACTCGGCCAGAGGTGTCAAGTTGCGTTAACAAAACGGGCAAACGTATATATACGCCGCGTATTTAGTTGAGGGCGCAGCGGTGTCACGAGCCGCGAAACGCAAGTCTCTCCTCCCTTTCTTCTTGTTCTCTCTCTCTCTCTCTCTCTCTCTTTCTTTCTCTTTCTCATGCCCTTCTCTTTGCACGTTCCATTCGTAACTTCTCTCGTTTCATAAGACGTTACTTCCAACCGAACGAGTTTACAAGCAGCAGACGCCACTTACTGTCGCGCGATGCGCTACACACAGTGACGTTATTCCATCACCTCCGTGCGTTCACTTTTCATAATCGTACGGAGAAACAAAGAGCAGAGAAATTAATGATAATGAGATTACGTGTGATATTAAAAACTAAAAAATTACTGTCGGTAAATGTGAAGTAATACCAAACTATTAAATCTCAAGTGATGTATTTTTCGGGACGATTACATTTCAGAAAAGATGTGCTTAAAACGACCAGTTATTTAAACGCGACTTAGTTAAACGCGATTAATTTTGAAACATAGGAAAATAAACTCGAAAGTTGAAATGAAATCTACAAGAATAGTTCTGTGCCAACCTGTATACGTGTTGAAACGAGGATATTGAATTACCGATGGAATGTTTGCCGATACTTTGTCGTCGGCGCGCGCGCGATAGTATTCGCATCTACGGTTCGAAGCGGAGTATCGATATTGAAGCGTTACCGAGAGAAAATAAACAGAGGGAGGTTTCTCGCGAAGAAACCGGATCCTTCCCAGTTACCATGAGAACGCTGCTCATCTTTAACCTCTGAATTCTTCGCCTACTTCTTCTTCGCGATATCAAATCGATAAGAACTTCCATTTCATTTTTTTAATTCTTATTTTTCTCTCGTCTCTTCGTCTCCGTTTTTTGAATTTATCCAAAACGCTCTCAGTCGTTTTTTCAACAAAGCCGAGTTGTGTCACAAGGTGACAGAAATACGAAACTCAATACGCAAACGAGTGCAACTTGCGAACCTAATTCGGTTTCTTCGAGTCACCCGGGCAATTGAGTTAGCGTACATTCAGCACGCTCTAAACTTTAATATTGTCTCTAAACTTAATACGTGACCGATCACTTTTTTTTTGTTGTTGCGATCTTTAGGAGAAATTACATTTGTCCTGAAAGACGGCGGCGAGAGCGCATAACGCGTCGGCGAAACGGATGATTTCCAATTAAACTTTTTCTCAGACTGAAGAAGTGCATCGGTTTACAATCTACCGAGACGTCGGTATAGTCAAAGAAGTTGAAATGTAACTGAGAGACCGTAAGAAAATGCGCGCCACTCTGTCTATCTCTCACGGCACCCGCTGCGCGCCACGGGACAAAACAAAGTGAGAAGAGACTAAGGGAAAACCGGGGATGGGAAAGAAGGATCGAAGAACAGTCGGGGGTTTGTGCGTCGGGGGAGGGGTTACTGGCACTCGAGAGTTTCTTATTTCGTTTCATTGCGACACTCCGCGAAAACTTCTGTTGCTTTTCTCGCCCGGCATTTACGAGAGTTTCACCCAGCGCCGTGTCGCTCGTCGGTCACCGCCGGTCGTCGTCGTCGTCGTCATCGTCGCGTGAACGCGCCCTTAAAGCCGAAGTCGCACGATAGGTATTTTTCCCCTGTTCCTACCGCGAGCAACGTTTAAATTAGAAATGCCTCTCGGGCACGCCACGCGGACGAAATGTTTGAAACACCGCCGCCGCCGCCGCCGGCGTTGCGATGTAATCGCGATGGATGCTCTGGCAGAAGCGCCGTCGGCGCTCGTACACGCGATTAACGATGATAACCATCACGCTCAAGATAATCCGTGAAATTTCACTTAAGTCATTCGCTTTCGAATGACGCGCTCGCGCTTTAATTTCGCTGTTCGAAGTCTGAACAGTCGTAAAAAAAAAATAATTGTACTCAATATTTAATATATCATTAAGATCGAAAACATTCTTTAAAAGAAACACAAAATTGTTAAAACAATATAACAAAAAAAAACATTTTCACTACTTATTATAATAAATTATACAAAAGACTCGTGTGTAAAATAAAGTATTCTGTTGCGTATTATTTTTCGCTGCAAAGATACACGACGACAGTGCGAACTTCTCTTGCGGCATATTCAGTATCTCAAAAATCCGATTCTCTCCCCATTTGCTACGATTTCCTCGCACAAGAAAAGTACAATATATACACACACACACTATATTCAAAGTAGTAAGCACTACGTATCGTCGACCGCATTGGAGAGAACCGGTCCTGCCTTCTCGGCGTGCAGTCTGATCACCGCCAGACATTTCTACTTGCGCGCTCGAAGCGATTCGAACGCGAGAACGCGCGCAAAAACTTCTTCAGAATTCTGAACCTCTTCGCCTCCTAAAAATTTCCATCGGATGCAGGAGAGCAAACACTTCTCCCGAAAGAGATGCCTTGCCGCGGCGGGAAAACAACCACCCTATATAAGGAGACTTGATTTTTAGCTAGCCGGACAGAAATCGAAATTGTTGCCCGAGGCGGAAAGGCCGCCGCCGCATTTCTATCCTTGCTTCGTATTTTCGCAAGCGGCGACGCTTGTTATTTCGGATCGCAAGCCCTTCGACGATCTTTCTCACTCGTCTCTCAACCGTTTTGTGAGATACAACAGTCCTTCACGATGAATAAGCCACTTGCATACGAAGTGCTGAGCCGCTTTCGGATCCTAGTGTTTCCATTCGACACGTTTCTGTTCGATATTCTCTATTTCTCCTGCCGATCGCATAGTCAAGAGCCATACACACACACACACACACACACACACACACACACATACAGCTCGTTATTCGCGTCCTCGTATAGATAATTATATTGGCGCGCGCGGTGTCTGAGTTTTTTTTTATATATATCGAATACAAACGCGCGATACGCGATCTCAATCTTTTCACAATTAGTGGTAACCAATTACCACTCATGCTAATTAAACTTCGAGCCTCGAGTTCGTAATCCGCGCTTCGCATCGTGCGGCTGAATCGAATGTGATATCTACAGGCCGAGCTGAAATCGAATGCCGATATCTCGATTAAAGGTGTTCGACGGAACGCGGGAAAAACCGGTTCGGGGACGACCTCTAATTAATCTCATGTTCGGATCATCCTTTGAAATGCGGCGCTATATCAACGATGTCGATCGCAAGTGCTCGTAAGAGAAGAGATTCCGTGAGGAAATCACGACTTCCGAACTAAAAATTCCAAAAAATATATCTTCAAGATAATTTTATTAAAAATTAAAACATTTTATTACCTTTCTCTCTCTTTTTCTCGCTTTTATAATTATCATTTTTTTATTATTTAATTTTGTCATTTTTCTAAGATCAAAAAAGAATGCAAAATTAACAAGATAGGACGCTTGAATGTCTTGATGCATAAATATTTGATTTTCGAAGTAAATCGAATAGTTCTTTCATCGACATACATGACACAATCTATTTCCAAAAATATTGATCAAATAATTGATCCGCGCCAATGAGATAAAAGTCGCAGACAAACGACGTTAAAGAGTCAAAAGATGGCTGAGAGCTAATTAGAGAATGCGATTTTGAGATTAAAAAAAAAACCGAGTTGAGTAATTATCAAGGTAAAAAAAAGGACATACACAGAGTGGCTGTACGCGAATAAAACCGATGACGTTAACAAACACAACGAGTAATCGAAACGAGTCGAGAAAATAAGATCCGAGAAAAGTGTGAAGAGAAGAAAGAAAACCAGGTCTCACACCTAGTGTGTGTTATAAATCGTGATTCAGATCGGTCTGACCGCATAAATATTAGATCACAAACCGGCGCGCGCTATCCAACTGCATTATTTCCGCGGGTCGGCCGTTAGTGCTAGTCTCAAGACCCTTATGGATCCTGAGTCGTTAATTTTGGGTGCCGGCTACCCATCCACGTCCACTTTAGCCGAGTGCACTTTGCGCCGCCACCGCCGCCGCCGTCGTCGTCGTCGACGTTTTCGCCGCACAAAGGAATCGACGATATCGCGCTCGTAACGCTTTGATTGTCGCTCATCGCCAGTTAACATGTTAGTTCGCCCCGGTTCGTTGATCGCAAAGCTTTCTCACGAGTAAATCTCCCGCCGCGCGGATGCATAATCGCGTTTGTCGCGGTCAGCTAATCAAAGATACATACGTTATTCGAATAATTTATTAGTTTTGTGCCGGCAAACGTGTAGCTTTTGGTCTGCAAAAATCGACCGGAATATTTCCGAGTTATTCGATTGGAATCGCGCGTGAATACACGATGCTGTTTCGATGCGCGTTTCACGCCTTCTCGTCGTTCTCCTTGTTTTTGCTCAGTTTTCGTTTCCCCTCCTCTTGATTTCTCTCCCGTTCGTGAAACGTTGTTGCAACGGCGTGCTTTATCTCCGCAAACGGCAATACAGCGAACGCTGGTACCTCTAATCTCGTCGATCCACCCACATAATTTGCTTAAATTGGAAAGAGCCGCCTGAATTAATAGGTTTCCGACCGGTCGCTTTTCACAACGACGTTTTAGATGCCGCTCGACGATTGCGCTAAATTATGTTTTCAATCCGCCTTGTGCAAGCACCGTCTCGTCGACGTCGCGATCATATCGCTTATAAAAAGACGTTTTTCCTCCCGACGCGCTACTCTCATCTCAGTTCGGTTCGGAAAACGACGGCGGGTCAGATTGTTTCGCGAATGTCTCGCGAAGAAGAAGCCGGAGATAACGTTAAGAAGAATAGTTTTTGAGGAAACTTGTCAAACAAAGTCATTACAAAGCTGATATTTCTTTCTCTTCATTACTACTTCAAATAAAAAATAATATGTTTAAATATATTTTAAATTGTTAAATGCTTTATCGATTTTTAATACACGAAATTAATCTTCTCGTCAAAAGAAAATATACACTGATACGCGTTACGCAACTGTTGTGGGAACAATCGCAATCGAGCCGAGCAATCATAATCGGAGTGACGATCTAAAGCGTCGAGGTGGCGTCTCCGGCACGTCCGTGGGGGATTAACGGAGATTCCAATTTTATTAGGATGTCTCCGAACTTGTGGATTGATCCTAAGCAAACAATATCGCAGCTTTTAACCAACCCTATCATTTACTCCCGTCCCGTTCTCTCCCGTTGTGAGATACGCTTGCACAACTTCCAATTTTAGTAGGGATTCACCGACCCCGTGCAGTTGCACGGGTTGGTTTTACTCGCATTTCCGAAACTGTGCGTGCCTTTGCGAGAAATCACGTGCGCGAACTAATTTCCCTGGCGGAATGCGCGCGTGCGAGAGAAAGAGAGAAAGAGAGAGAGAGAGCGCGCAGCTTCTCCACTTCGTGTGGGAACGTGCTAAGAAATTTTCACAGTCGGACACGTCGGCGATTGCCGAAATATTTTATCAACCAGCGCCGGAATTAAAAGATAGCATCGAGGTTATTCGCAATTATTGTTGCCATTAATTAACGACAGATGTCGTTAATTAATAACGCCGGCCAATTCACGACCCCTCTTTTGCAATTTCCATCGAACCGTACTCGTTAAAAGTTCCGTCGAGTATAATAATAAGCTCGTCGCGTTGCTCTTATGTAAACACATTTTACACGATCCGTAGTCACGATAAAATTCGCGAATTACGCAATACCAATATTAAAGAAAAGAGGAATTTAATATTAATTGAAAATTTTTTTAGTTTTCTTTTTAAATAAATAAATTTGTCATAAAGGAGTTTTTAATAAATTTTTTAAATCAATAATAAAGTACTAGTTTTTAGTGTTTTCTTTTTCATTTCCCTTTTCTTCTCTTCTTATTCTTATTTAAAATTTCACTTACTTTTCCGCGGAAATTTATTTTTCACTACGTCGCATCGAACGGACTATTGTAGCGTTTCATTAATCGCGCAGTTTGCTGAATAAACATGGATTTAATTATCCACGATCTCCGCATCTGTCTCTACTTTGCGGCACGAGCGACGAATCATTCGTATCTTGCAAAATATTTAACCAGCGCAATCGCGTGTGCGCGACGTGGCCGCCGCGTACGCTCGTTCCTCGGGAAAACTTATGAACCGCGCATGTCGACGCATACAGATTTCCGCAAAGCATTCCAATTATCCTATTCAGCGACTCGAACGTCCCAGACCGAATTTTCGCGACTATTATGAACGACGATGGGGGATGCATTTTGCGCTGTACTACCCGCTGAATAAAGCTGGAATTGTGGTCGGCGGTGATAAAAAATTTCACGAGATCCCTGGGGCGCGCACATTATCACGCTGGAAATCGTCGCTTTTTGTCTTTGAAGTACGTTTCATTAAACGCGCTACTTACGTATTTATGCATCTACACACTACTCTAAATACACATCATAAGCACATTCTTCGTTCTGAGGAAGAAGACAATTTGCATAAATGGCGTATATCTCATATACAATTCAGAGTTTATACACACGATAATTATAAAAGCTGCGCGTTCTTTCTCTGGCTTTTTCCAGCTGCGTGTTTTTTTCCCTCCTCGCTCCATCGATTTGCGGCTCTTTTGAGATGCTACTTTAATTTTTCGTTATTATCCGAATCTGCATTTATATGGCATTTGCATTCGCGGTTGTTCGCGGCAAAATTGTATGCGGTAAACGATAAAAGGAAAAAATATTATATAAACCGCGGTTTCTCTCTTACAAAATCTTTTGCTATGTGATTTTTATACTGATATCGCGTCGCGTAAGATCGACTCGCATCAAATTCGTAGCTTGTTTATATTCCTGCATCGCATCGTATCTCTATGTACTAGGTCGGATCAGTTTTCGAATAAATCGGATTGCA